>WBMV01003298.1:656859-768989 GCA_013396655.1 Campylorhamphus procurvoides | reverse complement strand
CCCCCCAAGTATATTTGTATCTGCCTTAGCTACTGTAGTGCTGTTCTCTGTGTGTGTGTCATTATGACAAGCACAAGCCTCTCCAGTCCTGAAACTATGGTGGGGCTGCCAGGAAACCACAGTGCATTCAGGACTTGGGAAAACTCCTCACCAGTGGGAATTTAACTGTGAGGGATGAGCAAGGTTTAATGATGGAAAAAGAAAGAAAAAAAACCCCAACAACAAAACCAGATATTTCCTGTTCTCCAGCTCCCATTTATATGATGAATTTGGGAACACAGAAAGGAAGCAATCAAAAAAAACCCCAGGACTTCATCAGACAAAGCTTGACTTAACATCTGTATCATGAATGAGTGCACCGAGGGCCTGAAGACCCAAGCACAGGTGAAGAAACCCAGTATTGGCACTGCTGATAACACTAATTATCAGGTAATGTAATGAAAACATGCAGGTTTCTTGAGAGAGGAGAATGTCAGGTAAAACCTGCCAAGTCACTGAGTGACTCTGTTGACAGCCCAGACCAAGCCCTTGCTTTGTTGCTCTGCCTGCTTTCTTTGACCAAGGCAATGCAAACCTGAGCTCAGGCCCAGCACTGGCCATATGCACTTTTGGAACACAAACAGATTCGGTTCAGCTTTTCTTCCTCCACTGTGAGTAACAAAAGCTTATTTCAGTTGGCTCAGTGTTCAACAACAATTAACTTTGGGTGGAGGGAAAGGAGACCATGTAATTTTTCAACAAACTGCAAAACTATAACCCAAGAAAAATATGGCCCTACTTTCATTTAAAACACATACACAAACTGCATGATTTTGCAGGTGTTTCTGATTTAAGTCAGACTTGTTTGTTGTTTGCTGCTTTTCCCAAGCAAATGCCAAGCTAAAGGCTCGCTGTGATACAAAACATGCCTACCACAAGAGCACCAGCCAAGGTATCAGAACTGTTGCTTCCCAGCATCTCAGCCCAGAAACATCCTCCCTTGGGATGTCCCAAGACACACAGGACTTGGGACAGGGCCTGAGCCTGGGAGCACACTGAGGCCAGGAAGGGCTTCCACTATTGACTCACCTTGAGACAGCATTTGCATATCCTGACACCTTAACAACTCCCAGACCTGCTACCCAGCCCAAAGAGAAAAAAAAATGACCTTGTATCCTCAGGGAACTGTTTCCTTCTGCATTCCTTCTCACCTCCCAGGCAGCTGCTGGCTAGCTGGGGAACCAAGAGCATAGGAGCACTATAATTGTGGCTTGCAATTTAAAGGTGCCCAGCAGCTGAAATACATTTTGCATTACTTTCACAGCTGGCAAAAGCTAGGTACACATTGACCACTGGTGGTCTTATACACCTTGCAAAGGTCCTGGTGAAGACAATCAGGTCCATTTCCCACAGATGGAAGCAAAAATAATATAGCTGAAAGTCAGGGAAACAAAATGATGCAATGTCAGCAGTACATTTGTCTTTTTCCATAATGAGACTATCCCTGTTCACCAGTAAAATGTGGCCCCAGATAGAGTATTTTACCAACTAAATCTCTATCATTTTAATGCCTCATCAGTCCCACCCAAACTCTCAAATCAAGCTCAGGGACAGATTGATGAGACTTATGTTGTTTTATCACAAAAAGATTTTTTTTTTAATTAAAGTATTCCCAAGGAATTTCTTATTGTTGCAAATTTTTTGAGAAAACAGGTTGACCCAGGAAGAAATCTGAACTTTACAGGGAAGGTGATTGCACCCAGGGACTCTGGTCACTTGTGGCAAAAATTCCAACAGGTTCAGAAGCATTTTTTGAAAAGTTCTCCATCGATCCCACAGGAGTCGTGGTCCCAGCCCAGTACCAGACACATCTGAGAGCAGAGGGTGATGAGTGAGTCCTACTCATACCTTTGTTTGGATCTGAGTCACCTCCTGACAGGTTGCTCTGTATCATACCAAAGGCATCCCTGTATTATGCACATTCGTTGCCAGCTGGAGTTGTCTTATTGTGTTGAAACTAAAAGAATAATGACATTAATGATTTGCCCTAGAACACATGCTGGCAACAGCATTACTGTGGAAGCCGTACTTCAGTACTTGACAGGTACATTTTCAGTTGTGCAAGTAAAAATAGTTGCCAGCAAGGTAAAAATACCAGTAAAAATCTAACAGTGGTATTACAAAGCCTATCTGAATTGTCTCCTAAGGGCAGTCCTGGGACAGGTAAGCCCAAGCACACAGTGAGCTCATGGCCACATCCTCCAGAGCAAGCTCCCTCTGTCAGTGCAATGTCAAAGGTAACCTCAGCAAGGGAGTTCTGCCACAGAGACATGGGCAGGCTGGAGGTGAGAGCTGAGCTGAGGTGCTATCCCTGCACCACAACAGCCTTCCAGAACACAGCTCCTTGCGTGTACATGTGTGTATGCAAGGCAATTTCATAAACACATAGACACAGGCAGATTTCGTGCTCCATTGTTCAGGTGAAAAGAACCTCTTTGGGAAAGCTCCATTGCCAGATGCTGCTAGGCAATATTTCAGGGACTTTTAACAGGAAAAACTCCTCAAACTTTTTTCAAAGGATCCATAAACCTACTCCTCTCACCATTTAACTTGTTACTAAGCAAGAGGAAAAAAAAACCAACAAAAAACCCCACCCACTAATCCAGCAGAGCTCTTGCACACCCATATGTATATTTCACTTATAATACTTAGTACTGTTGAAGTCAAACACAGGTTTAACACATCACTTACAAGTTATTCCCAGAATTGAAACAGTTGTGTGGACTTTCTTAGGTTTCAGAATAGCTCTGTCATAGAAATGCCACAGTCAATCAATTAAGAAAGCTAAAAGTAATCAGTCACCCACGGTTGATTGGATTTAGCAGTTGGTGAATGCTTTTTTGTTCTTGGATCAACTACACCCACTTTCAAAGCTGATTAAAGATTGTTGATGATCTCTTCCACCTGTTCAGGATGATAAACTGGCTCCAAAACTAATCACCTCCAAAACCTTGGGTAAGTCAAAAGTAGCTCCTAGCAGGCTGCACCCTGCTGTGAAGATAAAAGCAGGTGAAAAGTGAAGCAATACCTGTGGAAGAAAAGTTTATAGACATGAGTTTTTGAATCTTAGTAACGCTTTGGAAAGCAGTGTCCCTGGGCACAGGAAAAGTGGAATTGCTTTGCTGCCTGCAAATACTCAGTTACTGCCACTGCTTGGGCTCCCCTCCCCACCTGCCCAGCACAGCTGGACCCACCACACCAGTGCACACCATGCAGAACAGCAGCATCCTGGGGGAATCCTCAAAACTCGAAACAACACTGCCCTGCTGGTACTTCTGACAAGATAACAGCCGGCTTATTAGGCTGCTTCTCCTCTGTGAGGGGTCAGCAAAGACCCAGGCTCTGCCATTCCCATGGATCCTGCAGGCAGAGCTGAGCCACTGCTGCTCTTTTGGGTTATTGGATGAGGGGAGCAGGTCGTGTCTGTGTGCGCCTGCCTGAACTCAAACTCAGTTATTTGCATGAGTGGGCTGTTGAGTTCTTCATTTCTTTCCTCCATCTGTGCATGCTAGAGATCAAAAGTGGGTGAATGACACATAAGTGTCCTGCCTCTTCAGCAACCATAGTGGAGCACTCAGAGAGTCTGCAAAAATGACAGAAAAGGTCTCTGAGGACGTCGTGTTGCAGTCTCAACCATTTGGCCAAACAAAACCCATCTGCCATCATAACATGAAGCTGAAAACAAAGCTGACAAAGCCAGGAGTTGCAGGACTCCACAGAAACCCTCCTGTCTGTTGTTAGATACCATTATTTTGTATTGTTCAACACATACTTCAAATATTTGTATGAGTAATGGCCACATAAAAAAATCAACAGACAACAGATCCACCTGAATGTGCTATCACTACCTGAGTCACTGCCAAACCGCACTTTAAAATATATTTTCTGGTGAAATATAACAACAAAATTACCTAAAGTTTCATGTGCCACGTAGCTAAGAGCTAGATCCTGAAGCTGATGCAAGTCAGGGCACTCCCAGTGAAATCAGTTCATATCACCTGCAGGACCAGATCAACTCATTTATCTGTATTATTGTCAGTGTCACCTTTCCTGGGCTGTTCATTTATGCTGTTTCAGCCAACCCGACAGCCTCTTTAATTGTAGATGGACATCAACATTCAATTTTAAACTTTTTTTTTCCTCTTCCTTCCAGAAGCATTTTTTTCAAAGGAAATTTTAACTATTTTGCAGAAAGGTGAAAGTGAATGCTCTTTCATACTTGTCACACATTGTGAATCTGCTGGCTGGGAAGCCCCAGGTAAGGTCTCAGACACAGGTTAATGCAGTCAGCAGATAACTGGGCATTGCTTCCCTGGGGATTCTTGTACTGAATCTGTAAGTGTTGAGTTTGCAGGGGATCCCACTGGCACATGGCAAAGAGATGGCACAGACCTCCACAGCACTTCTGAAAACTTGAGGCCAGAACACTTGAAGGACTTTAGGATTTAAACCTACAGATACCCAGCATCTCTGATGTCCACTCACCTTCCAACTCTTTGCATTTTCAGAGCGCTTGTGACTTGTCCAGCCTTAGCTGCTGAACAGCCAAAATGCTGATGCTGCTCCAGAGCCAGGGTCCTCCTTGTCCTGGACTTCAAATGAGAGGGAGCTCAGAGACCATCTTGCAGGGGACACCCCCGTCCCACCTCACTCACTGCCAGACCCCCAAAACACCTTGCACCCTGCTGAGGTTGCATGGCAGGAGGCCCTGCTCACACCCTGGCTGCTGGTGAGGAGGAGGCAGGACACTACTTCCCGTGAAAGCCACTATCCCAGTGACATTGTCTTTGTGAGGAAGGGCTGGCTGTGCAGGCCATAGGACAGAGGCAGGAAGGAAGAAGCGCCTGCAAGAGCAGGACCTGCCTTGGGCACTTCTCACAGAGACTGGCTCAGGGCAGGGCTTCCAGCAGGCTCCGAGGCATGAGAGGCGCTGGAGCAGCACAGCAGGTCCCTCTCCAGCCTCTCTGAGCTTATGTGGTTTCTTGCTGTGATGGCTGGCTTCTGAAAAATACCTCCCCCAGGTGACTAGGACGGACTTTTGGGATTTCATCAGCAGGATGCTTTAATGCAAGGCTGAAAATCCAAGTGGGAAGCGTGAGCTCATTATGTGAGCTGCTGCACCCCTCAGCTAAGCAGCTCCACGGCATCATTAAAAACTTGGCAGTAGGCACCTGCCTGCACCTGTAATTGCCTGACAGCCCTCGACTGCCCGGCCCTGAGAGTTTAGTTACTGACCCTGGGGGAGGCAGGTTACCTCGACAGAAACAGGAGGAGAGCTGGGCTCCTCATGGTGCTTTTGTTTTGCTGACCAGTGCTTTTTTGATTTTTTTTTCTTCATTTTAAAAACAGTCTTCAAAAATGCATGCCAAAATGCCTCAGCCCATTTAATTAATTACAGGATTTTATAGAAGAGAATCATGAGTAAGTTCAAGAACACTATAAAAACAAGGATTTCATTATCTTTTTTTTGGTCTGGTTACAGGCTAGTAATTCACAGCACAATACTGGGATATAATTGCCCCATATATGTATATGTATGTATATATATGAAAGTAAGTTAATGCAGCATATTCCTGTGGCTACTCTCTTCATTCACCCATGAAGAATACATTTTACTTAGCTGATTGGAATGGAATGCTTTAGGTTTTAATTTTACTTTTTTAAAGAAAAAGTCTACATATTCATGTTAACTTTCTCAGAGACTGCTGTAAACAAAGAATTATGTTCAGGGCCATTGCCAGAAATAAGATATGTCAGAGGTCTGTAACCCATTCAATAGAGGATCAGTCAATGGCCCAGGGGTACTTCCTTGCAAGGGAAAGGGTAAAATAACTGAGGTCAAGGCCTCAAACACAGCTTTAGTTTTAATCATGGTGTTGATTTAGAGCATAACATACCTTTTTTTTCCCTCTGCAATTGTCAAAAAAAATTTTGTTTTTCTTGACATGTCTACAATGGCCCCCATGTCTGTTCTTTGCACTACTCCTTGCTGAGCTCATGGACAGGGACGTACACCATCACTGAGACGCAAATATATAGGCTTTACAAGCCTCATGCTACTACACAAACACATGGAAAGAGTGAGGGGCAGGGAGAGGAGAAATGTCTTTTTGGTAAGGAAATCTTTCAGTAAAATCCAAGAACTTGGAAGAAAATGAAACCATTGGAGTAAAAAGTTTCGATACGATGATTTCTTAGATTTGGGAGCTAAAAGGGAAAAAGAGCAGAGAATCAGCAAAAGAAGGGAGAGCACCCAAGCGTTCAATCCTCACTAGGACATTTTTAAACAGTTGTTTCTTAAAAAAAGATGTAAATGTTATCCTTACATTCCAGAATAAAACAAAAATATTTGTAAAACATCTTCGTGCATGTGAAATGGAATCTGTTTTTTCACCCACCACACATTCTCTCTTAATACCCAACTGGCTGAATCCAGGCACCAGAGAAACACCCAGCTGGCTGCCTTCCTCCCCCAGGTACAAAAAGACCCAGTGAACTTGCTTTTAAAATACAGCAATACAGAAATGTGCTCTCATCAGGGCTTTTGGGGACTAGCATTGTATAATACCATTCTGCAGGCATCGCTGGAATCTCTCCCAGTTCAAGAAGAGCTTGCTTCAAAATCTTCTTCAAATAGCTCAGTCAAAATCTTAAGAATTAATTTCTGGAAGAGCCACTGTTCTTTCTGTGGCCCCCGTGAGCTGTGTACATGAGCCATTCGGATAGTTGGAAGTGCCCCGAAGCCTGTGTGTCCTCAAGCAAGCACAGCACTGCAGAGAGGTGACACGTGAGGCCATCACACCCTCGCACCCAGAACACACAGCCCGTGCCCACACGAGTGTGACCTTCACACAGCACCATCCTTTACGCAACACCCACATTCTCCGTGTCTCCTCACAGAAACTGCCCCTCTCTGTTTTCTGCTGCTTCTGATACCTTTCACCTTCTCCCTCTCTCCAACACAAGCCCACTGACCCAAACAAATGCAGCCCACAAGGAGAGCAGTGAGGGCAGTAACTCAGCAGCAATGTCATGGTTCCTGTGAGAGGTGAAACCCCAGCCCAAAGGACACTGTGGAACTGTAGGATTCCTGCCAAGGCAATGTCAGGGCCCAAATAAGGTCTGGATGGGCGAGCAGGGAAGGGACACTATTCCTGTCCAATCCCAGTTGTGTAAATGAAACAACATTATGACCCATAGGTTTTTCTCAGGTACAGTGCCCATGGATACTACCCGGTCTCCAAGGAGAAATCATTGATATTGTTAAAAAGGGCAGCCTGACCGCAGCATCCTTCCCACACCTCTAACTCCTCCAGCACACCACACAGTCCAGGACAGGAACAGTAACATGCTTTAAGGTACTCATGGGAGTTATGAAGCTCAAGTGAACTTTGGGAGTGCATTCCTGTGAAATGTGCTGAAGAGAATTAATCCCTTTGGGGCAAGCATCAAGGATTTTTGATTTGGAGGATTATTACTCTGAATTCTGTATTCATATCTGTTGTGAATAAACATTACATTAAACAAACATAAAATAATTACAAATAGCCCATTTCAGGTTTGTACAGCAACTACTTTATTATTTTCAAATGCAAATGTTTGCATTGTTTGCTATTTTACAATTTTACAAACTAGGTATAAAAGACCATAAATAAATGACATAAGTTATGTGTACCTAAAATTCATGGAGGGGAAAAAAATTACAAATTAAAACAAAATAGAAAAATCTATATATCTAACCCAGAGATCATTCAAATGCACGAACCAAGAAATGCTGTTAGATTTTTTCAGTATGAACTAAATTATAATATGCCTCATACATTCTAATTTTAACCACAGTCCTTGCATATTCCAACATACTTGCAGTGATACAAAAAAATAAATGCACTCTCTTTTTATTTGTCTGATTAGTATTTCAGATTCTTTTTTTTTCTGGTTATGAAAATGTCACATAAAAGAAAAATACTGCTTTTAAAGTCCTGTTTACTGGTTACTTACCAGCTTTCTGGATTTTATACATATATATTTTTAATACATAAGATCCATCACAAAATTAGCACAGCAAGAAACCCAGACAAACATCAACCAGTGGTGTGTGACCAGGACAATTTCTTAATACACAGAGGCTTCTTGTGCGAGACAGGGGGGGCGCTGACCTCTCCTCTCCCAAGGGGCAGCAGTGCCATGGCACTCGCCCCAGCTCCACCTGGAGCAGCCCGTGGTGGCCCATCCCAGCACAGCTGGCACATTCTGGTGCCCTGCCCATGCCCAGCCTCAGCCAACAGCACAGCTGCCCTCGTCTTCCCAACCACAGCCCTGCTGTCCCTCCTCTGCCAGAGGCAGAACTGCCACTCCATGAGCTCCAAGGGTCAGCGAGGACGGAAAAGAGAAGGAAGCCGGAGCAACTTCAGGACACCACAGCTCTGGTCGAGGCTGCACATCCAGACTGCCCCACGTCTGCTGGTGCCAGCCCCTGTCCTGTGGCACATTGCTGGGCTGCCCTGGAGGTCCCCAGGAGCAGGGAGAAAGTGGGGAGCATCACCTGCCCCACTCCAAGTACTCGGTGGCCCTGCGTTCCCCAAGTGCTCCCACTCAGCTCCACTCCAACTACCTTCTGCTACACTAAGGTGGATTCCCCAAACAGAAAGCTTTCCTAGGCAGTCCCAGTGTTGCAGCACTGTTCCTTGGGCCGTGGAAGAAAGAATGCCTTCTACTGCACTTCACCTGCTCTTCATCGCCTGCACAGGGAACAGGACACATTTCACAACTTCCTTGCTAACTACCATAACTTTATGGGTCTTATTGCATTATTGTTCCTTATCTGTGCTGGGAACCAGGGAAGTGTTCTGATCATTACATTACAAGATTTCACAGCTTGCACACAGAGCAACGTGCTTCTGTGAATGGAAGAATTGCATATATTTGTTCGCATTCAACAAGTCTTTAAAACCCTACTTTTGCAGATAAAAAAGGCTACTTAAGAATTCAGTTCAGGGTTACCAGTGGATGGAAATGCAGGTGTTGCCTCCATTACCTTGCCACTGAGAAACTGGTCAGTCTTGGTCATGAACAGGGCACTAGTACAAATAAACGACACTTAACAAAAACCTTTAGCACCCTTTAGATCCCGCAACTCAGAAGTCCAGAACTAATTTGAAATTGCCCCTCTTTCAGGCTGCAGAACTACTCATTAAAGTTAGTGAGGCAGCTAAAAAATACACTTACAGATACAGAAATTCAAACATTTTTTTTAATGTGTGTATTCTTGCTACCATTTCAGACACGAGCTATTGCCCAGCTCTCATATGACAGGGGACTCCTGTGCTTCCAGAGATGTTCTCAGCACATTCACAGGCAGTTCTACACACGAGGTGACTCGAACGCAAACACACGCACACAAGCACACATACGCACCTTTCAGAGGAGATAATAATCCATTATCCATTCAAGGGAAAAAAAAATATATTTATATCACTGCAATGGCACCTTCAGCATAAAATGTCACTTCAGCAATGTACATAGGAAGCTCACAGGAACTGGGTTCTTTGCTGTGGCACCTGGCCTGGTGTCCATGGTAAGATGTGTAGTGCTCCATCACCTGCATTCGTCCAAGATGGAGCAGTGACAGCCAGGGGGATGAGGAGAGGAAATAACAAAATATATAAATAAAACCGAAGATAGGAAGAGAAGGCAGAAGGGAAGGGGAAAAACAAATAAATCCAGAAGTCTGCAGGGCTTTGACACAGTACATTCCTCAGGTGACAACTGGGTGCTGAGTCTTAACTGAGTTAGTTATCGCTCAGTGGAGAAAAACTATAGAGTGGGTGGCCCAGAAAAAAAAAAAAGAGAAGTAAAAGTCACGCTCTCTTCAGGGACCGATGACTGCTCAGCGTGTGTTTCCCAGAATCAGTGCTATGGAAGACGCAACTGTGGATTCAGAAGGCTTCATGTCTAGTCTATGATCCTCCATGGTCAATATGATCAAAAGGACGGGCTATGGGGCCGTGAAAGCAAAATCCATTTCCCTGCAAAAAAAGAGAACACAAATATAGTAAACCAACATGTGCCAAGACAGACACGCAGACCTGCCTGAATCCCTACTCCTGGATCTCTCACTTCCATGGCATATCTTACATACAGATACATAATCTATCTGTATTTATATGTGCCACCTCTTCTTTTTTTTCATCTGCTCTCTTTCAGCTAAAATCGCATTCCAGTGGATTCCCCTCACTGGCCATATTTTATCACAGGGAACACAACCATCAGTGGCAGTGCTGAAAACCCAGCATCTGAGCTGCCTTCACAGTTTTCATTCTATAGGGACACAGTTTTCCATTTTGTGTGGAAAATATTGCACTGTTTTGAATTACCACTACTAGACTCCAAGACAGCAATTTTACAAACTGGCCAGAAAATTGGGTGTATTTTGTTTTTAGATAAAAAGATGATCTCAACAGAATGCAACAGATTTACAGCAAGGAAATTTGAAGTATCTCTGCACTTAAGATGCAAAAGAATTTTTCCTGCTGAAAGTACAAATGTCAGGTCTTTAAAATGAGTAACTACTTCTTATGTTGCCTGGCAAAATGACATTAAAACATGCTGGTTTAAGTAGTTTTTTCTAAAGAAATCTAGAATTTCTTGAAATGGAAAAGCTTTTATAAGTAATACTGCAGAACAGTTTATATGGAGCTGTCGTGACTTGACAG
Source organism: Campylorhamphus procurvoides (assembly GCA_013396655.1). Lineage (NCBI taxonomy): Eukaryota > Metazoa > Chordata > Aves > Passeriformes > Dendrocolaptidae > Campylorhamphus > Campylorhamphus procurvoides. The sequence continues at coordinate 758,238 of WBMV01003298.1, read as the reverse complement.
GATCCAAATTTAGCATCCCATATTCTCAACAACTTGTTCTCTGAGAAAGTTGGGAGTGAGGGAGAGTTAGTGGTTAAAATCAGCAAGTTATTGCTAAAAGTGACAAAAAGTGATGTGAGTGACAATACAGTAAGTGTGACTTGTCCAACTGAGTGAACTGTTTTGTATTTAGAATAAACTCAATTATTTAAAAAGTCTGACATATAAAGCCACCAAATCATTTCTGAATTTGCTGTCAGGTGTGGACTGGGATCAAAATATTACAGACTAAAGAACCAGTCTTAGTGCCATCAAACTACAAATCTCACCTTCCTGACATTGTGCCAGGCACAGATGAAATGCAATGTCTGTTCTGAAGGACATGTCACGAAAATCCTTCTCCTATGCAGCACAGTGCAAGTGGGCCTGTCCTGACTCTTTTCTAAGGTCATCTCATCACTTTGGTCCTCAAAAGGACTTTAAAAGGAATCTTGTTTATATAGTCTGTTCAAAAGGAGTAATAAAAGACTTAATACATATAAAATTCAAGCCTAAATGTGTTCAGAGCTTTCCTGGATAAAGCTTTATCCAGTGTGACCTACTGAGGACAACCACATTCCTGCAGTAGTCTCCTTCACCTAGCAACCCAGGGGATGCTTTCACTCAACTTCCCATCTATTCCTTAGAGGAGGTGGAGGGCAGCTTTTCCAGCGGGTCATGATCCATCTTTTGGGTAATACCTGCAGAGGGATGTTTGGCCTTAGCTGTGCAGCCTCCACCCGGCATTCACACTCACAGCTAACTTGATAATCTAGCCCAAAGGGCTGGTTTCAAAAGTGAATGTGGGTCCCACAGCTGATGAGACTGGATCACTGGGCTAAACTGTAACATTACTGCATAGCACAGAGCTGTCACCATGCCTGATACCCAAACTGTGAAACAGGAAGGCTGCAAGGACAATTTCATTTCCTTCTGGTTCCCCTCCCGTAAAACCACTGACTACAACTGAAACTGATCTTTCTAAAACACGAATATCGGTTCTACTGCTGTTCATGAAAGGGCAGGAAAAGTCCTTGGTTCTCCTTGGTGCATTTATGAGTATCTGCAATTAACAAGGTTATTGTCACTTTCTATGGGATCCACATGTGTGAGTTTTCCCACCCAAACCATAAGGGCATCTTTAGTGCTCTCAGTGCAAAGTGGGGTCAAGCTCTAAGCACTGAGCTGAGCCTCAAGACACACTCCTACACCTTGTCTGCACATCCTAACATGCAAGAGCTTGAGAGCAAGACCATATTTTGAAAGAGTGCAATTTTCATCGTCATCAAATAGAGCAAACAATGGGAAACACTCAACAATTAGTCTGGGAAACCAGCACAGGTTCTTACAAACAAGCTGGGAACCCCAAATAATACATACCACAGCACTTTTTTACTTTCCCCCAACAATGACGAAATCCCAGCACAGTTTTAAGAAACAAAGCATGTCTACAAACACATTGGACACTGTACCTTCCATGAGGCAACAGGAATTGCTTCTTGAAAGAGAAAAGAAGTCTGAAAGCTCCACAGCCACGATTGTCACAGCTGACTACTGGCAAGATGTTCACAAAATGTCTTTCAATGGTAGGCTTCAGCACGGCACAACAGCCATAAATCTCCCCAGAAGTCCAGTTCTGCCCAGTAATCCACAAGGCTGGTCACTTCATGTCACAAGCCCGTAAATGGGTAGATTACTAATTGGCAGGCACTGATGAGCCAAACGATATTCTCACTGAGGTTTCTACAAGGTATTAGTGATGCATCAAGTCTGCAAAATATATCCTAGGGCAGATTCTTCATTCCAGTGAAAGATGCACAACGGTGGTTTCACCCACGAATAAAACACTATGGTTGTAATCCTACGGGTCACAGGGAGAAGGAAAGTAATGCTGTTGTTTTCTCAAGCACAGTATCTGGCAGCAAACATAGCATCAAAACTCGAATGTGACTTTATATTTATATAGATACATGTATTTTACATATCGTTGACCAACAGAGAAGTATGTTCCAAGAAACAATTTGTTCCAGGTCTGGTTTAAAATGACGGCTCGTCATTTCTGGAGGCCCCCCCTCCCAACACACACGCTCGGCTTCCGCAATCTGTACATCAAGCAATGCTGCAGATCTTTATTTCGACGGGTGAGGAGACGAAGTAAAAAAAGTGCAGTTCTTCAATTAAAGTGCATGGATGAGGTAAACTAATTTCAAGAGTTTTGAGTTTATTCAGTACTGGCTCAGACGGGGACCATCCTGCCATGCATCTGTTGCATCTGGGTGCGCATCGCTTGGACGCTGCTCAAGATCTTGTTCTGGTGCGTGATGGAGGTGATCCCGATCCTCGCCAGGTCACTGTGGAAAGCAAGAGAAGAAGCGAGGGGCTGAGAACCGTGGATCAGATGCTGGTGCAGAGAAAAATATTATGAGTCAACCACAAGCAACATTAGCAAAAGCAAGGCAGATGTACAGAAATGTTTAATTAAATAAGTGGAGGCATTGTGGAGGGATTTTAAAGTTATCCTCCATCAAAATGAAAGGCATTCCATTCCTTTAATGAGTGTAATGATATGCAGCAGAAAGCAAAAGAGGCTGATTAAATCCAGATTTACCAGTTTTCTGTTATATCGCTGAGTACTTACTCCTGGTTCATATGCACCACAGCCTCTAGGGTGGTATAGCCAGCAGCTGTGAAGTTATCCTTGTATCGCTCCATTTTCATGGCTTGGAGCCAGTCACTGACAGAAACAACCGCCGAGAACTCAGGGGAGCTGGGATCCAGCAGGGCTGTGCTAGGTCTGGATGCCAAACAGTGAAAGGACAGAGAAATGGTGTCAGCTGAATCAGGAACCACAAACCAAAGTTTGGTCACTGCAACAATTATTCTCAATTACGAGAGACAGAAAGGGAGAGATGCTGTGCCCAACGAAACTGGTGGCTCTGCACATCAATGCATATCAATGCAAGAAGCTGAAGGAATAGGCCAGTTTTCGCTAAGAACGAATCTGACCTTAGGTTTCTGGTTTTGGTTTGAGACCTAATTTGAACCACAATGCTGCTTACAACTTCTACCTCAGATGCAACCAAGTTGACAAAAAATGCTTTTACTTCCAAAAACAAAAAAGATGGCAATGCTGGAAGGCATTCAGTCTGCTGGGTCTGTATCTCACGGGCAGCAATGCCAGACCTTGCCAATGCTGCATGTGTCAGACCTCAGTTCAGCAGCTATAGAAACACTACTGAAGTATGTGCAAAGGAACTGGGAGCTCACACCCTGCCAAACTGGTTTGGAGGGTAAATCTCAGGGCGGCTCAGATAAATCACGTTTCTAGCCAGGTCTGCTCAGTGCACTCAATCAAACTCAGGACAGCAGGGAGTTAATCCCCTCTTTAATCAATCCATTCCTGATGGGATTGTGTGCCAGGAGTGGCGGGAATCATGCGAGCTTTGATCTTTCTTTGCACTGCGGAATGTGCTTCTCATTTTCTTTTGCACAGATTTGCCAATAATTACTTTTTAAAATTTGCTTATCTTATTAATATTTCATTTATTATTTCATGTATATCATAAGCCACAGTTTTATTTAACCATTATAAATTGCTACTATCTATCTAATCAAAACAATTATCATTTAGCAAGTTATCTGAAAATGCACATCATCAAAGATTAGGTGTGCAATAGCATAGCTACATCTTGCCTGAGGCACCAAGTACATGCTGGTTAATTCTTGGTACAAGTCCTTTACTGCACTATCTAACCCAAGACCAATCATGGCAACCTATTTATATATAATTACGCTGCATATATAAAGTCATATATTACTAATGCTATATGCATATTTAAAATTCATATTCCAAGGACAAGAAAAACATTTATAAACAGCCATGAACATGAAATGACCTTGGCTAGGCTATTAACTTACAGACACACACAAAATGACCTTGAACTGACTATTAACTATTGAAAAATCTATATATTTTCAAAGAGCAACTGTAAATTGGAAAGAAAGCAAAATGGAGTTCATACTGTGGCTTCTCAAATCAAATTATCACAGCAGATCATATTGTGATTCTCACCATATAAATTATTTAAGTCTCCAAGGGAGGATACATTTTTGCCAGGCTACTAAGACAATTAAGGCAATTTGGAAGATGTGGTAATAGTGGCCTCACAGGGTTAATAACCCTTCTTCTGATAACGTACATTGTAAGCAAAGCTCACAAAGGGACTTATAAGTTTAAAAAAGGAAACAGTTTTTTCTATGACGCTGTTCTGTTGCAGGCTGAGACAGAACCACTGTTACTCCTTCACTGATTCAAGAAATTTAATTTTGTAGCGCCCAATGGATATTTTTTTACCTTCCCCTCTACTGAAAAATATATTCCCATTATCTTCCTCTTGTTTCATTTCTTTTAAGCTTTTTTCCCTATTTGCTGTAAGCAAATTTACCTGACAGACATTTGAAAAAAAACAGACCAAACCTAGTGTAAATTAGTAAAGCTCCTATTACTTCAGCAGTGTTTCATCAGCTTAAACAAACTGCTGATCTGTCCCAACTAAGATATTTTGGTTTTACCCTACTGCTCTGGGAATTTCCTTCCTGCTGTGCTTCTTTTGCACGTACCAGGTACACCACGCTCAGCAAACAAAACAAATGTAATGCGGGATTGGTGGAGACATGAAACTGGCTTTCCACAAAATTAAATTCAAATTCACATAAAAATTAATCCACACCTTCCCAATGCCCGCAAGGCGTTTGCTGTAATGCCGTAATGCTCATTTGCAAATCCTACACAAATCTAGGGTTTATAAAACTTGATGACGTGCTTTTCCTGCAGAAACCCACATCACTCCTGTTACCTATACTGCACTGAGAGGACCCTACCCATTCAGGCCCTTTTCACCAGTGGGGGAGAGGGAAAAGACACAGCAAACTTTGCCTTCCAACTGAGTTTGAAAACGTCAGAAATTTTCCAGGATGTGCTTAATACTGTGCTATAAAACTCACTCAGCGTTGGTCATTCCATTTTCCTTCTTGCAGGGCTGGGCGAGCCTGGGGTGCCCCGGGGGTCCAGCAATGTGCCAGCAAGAGCCCTGTGCTCACTTGCAGAGTGCACTGGCTGCTGTGCAGTCTGGCTCTGCAGAGCCACAGCGCACACCTTACAGCAGCACCCACAGCCCTGCCTGTCACCTTCTCTGTGCTCCCTCGTACATCACCATTACTGGGGCACAGCCCACCTGGAGCTCTCGCTGCCTGTCCTCTTCAGGCTGTTGGGGTTGCGGATGAGTTTGTCCAGCATGTTGACGATCTGTCCAAATTTAGGCCTGTCACTGCGCTCCTTCTGCCAGCAGTCCAGCATCAGCTGATGGAGAGCAATGGGGCAATCCATTGGGGGCGGCAGCCGGTACCCTTCTTCAATGGCTTTAATAACCTATAAATGGCACAATTAGCAAGGCATTAGAGAACATCAGACACTGCTCACATCTACCAGCTGAGTATCATTTATCCTAGGGCCATCCAAACTATGGTAACAAATCCACAATTAAGTGAAACAACATGGAAAATTGCACTCAGACTCAGGGAGTTGGTAGTCTCAGAACTGTCATTTCTCCCAAGCAATTCAAAACTAAAAGGGCACAGAATCTGAAGCAGATATCAGATCCAGCAGGGCAGTGTGTCACAAAGGAGCACATGGGATACAAGGATGACAGAATAGCCCTGCTTAGAATTAAGCAATTGTCATTGGACAGAGGGTTAGAGAAGCGACAGCTCTACAGCAAATCTTAACTACCTGTCAGTTTTGGGTGCAATATGTCAAAGCTTGTATTTTCCCTATCATTTTTAGGGTACAGCAGATCACCCCTGCACCATGTCCTCCTGAGCAAGCCCATCTCTGTCAGTAATACAGGCCTTGCAGAGAATCTGTTCTCTCATCTCTTTATGTTCTAAGCCAAGAAGTGAAGAGATGGGAACCCTTCTGAGCAGCTTTACAGAAGTCCAACATAGCCTAAGTATGTATTTCATATTTAACAGAATCCAGAGAAACTGACAAACTGAAGTCACTTCAAACCCTCCAAAAGGGGCTCTAGAGCTCAGTACTCTGATATCTTCTTAGCCCTCTCAGGAGAACAGGACATGACCAGGACTCAATTCTAACATGACAGGGACATGACCCAAGAGGCTTCAGATCTGAATTAATCGATATGACACTGCTGGCAGGACTCATCATGAGACTAGAGACCAGGAGTGCATAGAGACTGAATTGCACTAAATTCTCTCGTTCAGTGCTTGTCCAATTAGTGGCTAAACTCCACTGGGAGGACAGTGTGAGGGATATGCTTGCATTATTAGCAGCTATTCAGTGACCACAAACAAAGTGGTTCTCACTACTCCAGAAAGTCTGAAGATCCTTTTGATTTCTCTTGATTCAACAGACACTGAGTATAATTTGAAATCTACTGCTTTTTTGTGAAAAGCACTGCTCTTGCAATCATTTAGGAGAAAAAAAAGTCATGTCTATGCCATGTACTGTAAAGAGTGTGCAAAGACAGTAATACTGGCTTTCCCTGTCCTGTTCAAGCCAGCTTTTCAACCTGGCCTAGCAGCACACACTAGCAGTGTACACCAGACTAACATAAACAGCTCTAATAAAAACAGCTCTGTGTTTGTTGCAGTGAGCTCCACTGTGCTGTGCAGACATGCCTGATATAACAGAGACACATCTGGTGTTTTATTTTCTTGCTAAGTCTTGATGACTTCCTGTTAGCAAAGGAAGGCAAGATTGGGTGCCAGAAGAGACATTTCACATCAGAAGGAAATTAAAATTATATCCCCTGTTTAGATTAAATGCCATCCGCATCTAGACACTCTTTGAAAATGTTCAGCTCTACAGAAGAAAGCAGATGACTTGTAAAATGACTTCACCACTCCCATGACCATATATTCAGATTAACATTTTCTTCTTCCTTTATACGCTTGTAAATCCCCTGGGAAAAGAATTACAGATAATCTAGGCTTCATTTTCACTGGGATTTTTTTTTCCATTTAATAAAAATTCTATTAGCAAAAGCTCTTATTAGCATTATTATTAAATACTCTTCTGGAATAGCAGCCATTGTGCATGTTCCCTCTTGGAACACACTGAAGTAGTCCAGATGGTACGGTTAAACAGGACATGCATAATTTAAAAACGGTCATTTACAAAAGCTGCTTTTTAATGTCCTCAGGGGGCAGCTATGCCATTGTCACAAGGATGCTCTGACTGATAATCAGAATGGGATTTCATATGTGTGGATTTAGATATCCTACAAGAAATAAAATCACCTGAAAGAGTTACAAGCATAGCGGAGCTTCAAGAATTAACTAGCAATAGGAAGCCCAATTAAATTCAAATGTTTTCTCTTAAAGACATTCAATAAACTCAAGATTTAATATGAACATTCAAATCTTTCCTCTCCTGACAGTATTACAATCTGACAGTTTGAATATATTAGTTTCCCTTTCCTTCATTTTTCTGTCTTACATTAATTGCTTGTAATTTTTTTTATTAAAAAACCAAAACAAAACTCATGCACATTACAGACTCTAACTTGAAAACCCCCTATTCCCTGACCTGAGGCTAGGCTCCAAGTATTCAAGGAATTTTAGTTCCAGAGAAGTCCCCTAAGAAAACAGAAGTTTACCACCCATGACATCCTCTTAAAAACATGGAATAAACATCTTATAACTATATAGCAAAACACATCAGCAGACATCTAAGGACAAAGATAAAGGTGTGGTGGGAGGAAAGGGAGAGAAAATGAAGAGAAAGCTCAGCAGGAAACTCACATCTTGATTGGACATATCCCAGTAAGGTCTTTCTCCGTAGGACATCACTTCCCACATGACGATGCCATAGCTCCACACATCACTAGCTGATGTGAACTTACGGTAAGCAATTGCCTCTGGTGCAGTCCACCTGATGGGGATCTTGCCACCCTGTCACAAACAAAAGAAACCACAGGCCGGTGAGTCACTGACCCAGTGATGTGCGTGGCGGACACTGTTCTACACATTAAAAATACAAAATGGTTTTTTGTATACAACTCCAGAATCCTTCTTAAAAAGGCATCCACTTTCTCTCTTGCCATAAAAAGAGAGCTTGCCATAAAAGCTGTCAGATCCAACCAGGAGGCAATGCTGCCCATCTGTTTTCTTCAGTCACAAGGAGGTGAACCAGTAAATTGTTAAATGTATTTTTATCAGCCCTCCAAGAGATCTCTGCTTAGGGCTATGCTGAAGCCTGAGAACAAGCCAGAGGTTTTACAAAGTATATATTAGAGATTTAGTTGACAAAACAAATAAGTACATGCTGTTAATTACTATTTCCTTGCTTGCCTGTCTGACCTGTTTGGCCTGTTTCAGAAAAATGGGATTACAAATGTTTTGCTTTTCAAAAAGGTAAAATAAAGAGAGGATAAACTGGAAAGATTTATGAATATGGTGGTGTTTCCCATGGGCAATATCCCAACTCCTACGAGAGATGTGAGGGGACAGGCAAGCCTCTGGGCTCTCCCAGACCCTGGGGGAGGAGTTCAACACCAGATCATGGTACAAAGCTGCTTTTGATACCTGTTGGAGAGAGCTGTCTCTTCTTACAGTGCTTCTTTTTAAACAAATAAAAACACTTGGGCATCTGATACGGACCACTGAGGTCCTGCACTGTTTAAAAAAGAACTCACTCCATCCTGTTTATCTGATTTTGCCTCAGCTGAGTGATCCCAGGCCAGAGATTTCTCCTTTGGTTTATGCTAATACGCAAGGTGTTTTTAATTGAGCTTTTGGTTTCCTGCAGTTCCATCTGGGGAATGACTTAAGCTGAACAAAGGTTTTCGGTTTTTTTCATTTGCTTTTATGCTTTTTTGATTAAGTTTATTTTGGTAGTTTTTTCCCTAACAATCTTCCAGATAGTTTTTATCCCTAACTGAGTGCAGCATGTGCATACTTAATGGTATATTGTTCTAGCATATCTCTCAAGTGTTTAATATGGATTTGTTCCAAAGCCAAGGGAAATCAAAAGAGGTCCTTCTCCTGACTTCTTTGGCCTTTGCATCAGGCCCTTTGTGAATCAGGTTGTAGCAATATGTGCCTTGTGAGGCTATAGAATGCTCTCACCTTAATGAGTTATACTACTAGCAGGAGCAGAACACATCATTCTCTTATAAAAGGCTGCTTTAAAAATTGCATTCTATTGCATCCTCTCTGGTTATGCAAAAGCTTTATTACCCCTTTTAGACACAGATGCATGGACATTGTTTATACATGGTTGTTGTCCTAAAAAATTGTCAATAACTTCTTTATATTTAGCTGCTTGAGCACAGTGGAGTTAATGCAAATTTTCCTGATCCTTCATTACTGATACCAAATGAAGACAATGACTGTAAAGCAAATGTCATTGATTCTCTTTAGTTTACTCTTGAGAGCAAACATAATGCTATATTTCCACTCACTAAATTGAAAGGGAAGCTTTTCAATCATTTCTGTCCTGCCCTTGTGTATTTGTCTAAACTCTAATTTCCATGAATACAGCTTTTCAGACTTCTGCCTCTGCTTCTTCCACGTGCCATCCTTATGACTGAGAACTACCAATGCTAGCCAGCATTTAATACTACATGAGTCTATCCTTCCCTGTAATGAACTGTGAATCCATTAAAGGATGAGTGTTGGGATTAAACAGCAAGATCCGAGTGCTGCAAACAAACTCTGCGCTAGAGAGAACAGATGGAGAATGGTAGATATTTAAAAACTAGGAAAATACGCAATTAAAAAGGGAGACCTTATAAACTCTGACTTTTTTTTTTCCTTTGCCTGAATGTTGATATCAGAGGTATTGGTACAAAGACTGGTAATGACTGGGATGTTGTACCGTGGCCAGAAGTATTTCCATTAGCCCTGTTCCACAGGCAGCATATTAAAATGGCTTTAGCAAAATTAGTTAACAGTGGGATGCTGAAATATAGATAAAATGGGAAAGAAACAAAAAATTAAAGTGCAGACCTCACATTCCTCTCAGTCCAAATTATTTAGGTCAAATTTATCACTGGCTTTGTGATGGGCAAGAGGGATTTTTCTTTGTGATATATCTACACTTGCTGTATCAAACCTCAGAGGACCAGCTACTTGGAAACTATTAGACACATTTGTAGATATCTGAAGAAACAAAAGTCCAGGCTCTAATTTCCAGCATCAGACTCCTGCCACACGCTCTACTACGTTGAAGGAACCAGAAGAATACATGGGGCACAGCCTCAGAGAAGAAATACTGATGTGGTCACTGCTGTAGCAATAACACTGCATCAATTTATACCAGCTGTGGAGTCTGGGCCAATGTTTACCTTTAGGCTGTGATAAAGGTTTTCACTTGTGCCTGAGATTATTTTAAAACAAACCACTGTCACCTCCCACACAGTCAGACAAAACCCAACATGCAGGCAAAAAAACTGACATTTTCTTTCCCTCCTTACCCGTGTGGTGTAAGCTGCTTCAGGGTCATCTTCCAGGACCCGGGACATGCCGAAATCAGACACTTTGCAGACCAAGTTGCTGTTGACCAGAATGTTGCGAGCAGCGAGATCCCGATGCACGTAGCTCATGTCAGAGAGATACTTCATTCCTGAGCCAATGCCACGAAGCATTCCCACCAACTGGATGACTGTAAATCTGCCATCATTCTTCTGCATATGGGGAAAGGAAGAAAATCACAGAGCATTAAGCTAACAGCTACATTACTGCCATTGCTGAAGCTTGCAAAGAGCATAGCTCTGGATTCCCATCTTCTCTCAATAAAATGCAATGTTATTTCCTCACTCTCTTGATGAGTGTCCATAATTCACCAGTAAAGCAAAAACCCAGAGGTTCTGTCACAGTTTCCAGTGATGCAGTATACAGTTTGCAATGTCTCTTGTTTTAATGAGTCTACAGCACTACGATGCTTTCAAAGATGGAGAAAATCAGAACTGGTCTCATTAAATATGCTGCTGTTTTAAAAATTAGATTCATACTATATTCTCCCCCTTTATATTTATTCTGGTTTTCAATAGAAGCAACACCAGAAAACAGGATTCCACAGCTACAAACATATTATTATTAAACTGCTGAATTTTTAGTATCAGGGAGGGGGGACGAAAGAAAGAAAATCCAGAAAATGTTTCCCGGTATAAAATTTCCTTAGCTTTTGAAGAAATCACCTACCCTGAGGAAGGCATCCAAGGAGCCATTCTCCATGTACTCAGTTATGATCATTACTGGTTTACCTAGAATTTGCAGAAAGAAAAACACAATTCCTTTATGAACACCGATGTTAATGGGATAAAAATGGGTTGCACATGATTTTACTGCCAAGACACCTGGCTTACACAATCTAATTTAATTTGAAAAGCACCAAGCTTATGCCTCAGCTGTGGGGAGCAAGAGAAGAAATATTATAGGACAGAAACATTTAAAAGGCCCATCTGGAAGGTTAACCCTTTGATTGACTCATTGACAAGGTCTTTAACTAAAGTGGCTCATGTTCTCTAAGGAATATATGAATTGATAATTGAGAGCTAAAAAACAAAGATCTATTCAAACCTGACAAAAATCTTTAGTGTAATTAAATTGCTTGCAGACTAGAAAAATGTAATTTATGAATGCTTCGGTCTCTCTGTCTCTTTTGAAAGATCAATGCATTAAACGAGTTAGAAGCTGTCAGGAACTAGAATGTATTCCAAGACAACTGGATTCAAGAATGAAAAATACAGGTTGTTCCTCTCAACCTTCTCAGTCCCGAATTTGTAGTCCTTGTCTCTTGTTATTTATAAATGAGCCAAAGCCATTTGCCTCCTGAAGTCAACCACAGGTTAAACGATTCAATGGCTGTGTCGCATGTGAGGCACAGTGCTCAGCAGCACTCAGCTCCCCACGCTGCAATGGGAGAGCCAGGCTGGGCAACCTGAGCAAAAATGCAATGTTACAGACAAGGGCATGTTTTCTAGGCACTCTCCTGCCTAGAACAACAGCAGATACATAAATAATGCTTGCTGTTGTCTTTGAGTTTTATAAAGGTCACACAATGCTGAAAGCAGAAACACTTGGGTGCATTCAAGTGGCACTAGTTATTTCATGGAGTTAAATCATGCTGGGTATTTGGAATACAGGTACTTGTAGAAATAGATCTAATAAAAGTGAGCAATGGGACAAGTACAGAAGCGACTTATCAAACATCAAGTGCCAAAAGCCTAGTCCCAGGATGAGCACTGTCAAGCCTACCTGAAGTCAAGGGAGTGCCTGACAATCAGTGCTGTCTGATATGGCATCCCTTCTGCCTACTTATCCTTTACTTACAGGAACTACAGTTTCTTCCTAAATAAAAGATGGTATCCCAGAAAAACTCAGCTTTGACTTCCTGGAGCAGCTCTGAATAAGGAAACATTATGGGGAAAGAAGGCTTCAACGGCCATTTCACCTAGACTGTAGATAGTTCAACTCTGTCTTGCCATGAAAGGTATCAGAACTACTCAATTTTATTTTTGCTTTGGCCATCAGCAAGTATTTGCTCCAGAATAACCATCTCTCAAAACTACCCTACAATGAAATGTTGCAGCATTTAAAACTCCCCTAATAATTTCTACCTCAGTGTATCTTTCACCAAGATGCTTTTCTCTGTATTTGTTAGAGATTTCTCTTTTTGAAATAAACTTTTCTTATTAGAAAACAATATGCTACAAGAACTGTCTGTACTGAAAATTTTGCATTTCACTTAGGCCAACATCTATGTGCAATGCATCATTTATTTCACTCATTGTTACTTATTTCACCTTTTCAGCCCCGACCTATCCTTTGCAGGTATTTTACTATTCCTGCTTTTACTCCCCTTCTTGCTTGTATCCAAACTCTTTCTGCTTTGGTCCCATGCAAGCTGTCATGCCTGTGAAATGCCAGCCTGGCAGTGGAACCCTTTCTAATTTGCATGAATGCTGCAATGAGAAGCAATGGTACTGCACAAAGCAAACTGCTCCTGATGAAGGGCTTAGTGACCTTGGCTGAGTACATCCTTAAGTAAAGGGATGTGATAAACCATCATTCTCTCTCTAATTCACCTTTGCAGGCGTTCTTTGGTAGAAAGAGGATAAACTCCTACCAAATCTGCATATGGCACTGTTTCATTTATCCTTTGCAACTGTGACATCAACTCTTCCACTGAACAAATACAGCTAAATGAGTTTTAATTAACCTTCCTCAATCAAAAGATACTATGTCAACGTAGAAGGAAAGAAAGGGAGACTCTTTCAGTGCATTAACATGTAATTTCATTACTCAGGCACTTCTTTAGCAGGGGAGGGGGAATAGAGAGAGGAGGGAGAAGTTACCATCAGCGAGTCAATTATTAAAGTACTTGACTAGCAGCCAATAATTTATTCATGGTTTTTTGCTGCCTCTCTCAACCCCCATCCATACCACTATTTATCTCACATTTTAATTTTCAGTTTATTAAATGCATTCATTTATCACAGCATTCACAAAACCTACGGAGAAATTGAGATAAATGCCTCCTTAAGTAGCCCTGTTTACCCAACAGCCCAGCTCTGAGGAACCGGAGCCGGCTTGCAGTGGGAGCATCACTCACTGCGAGCCAGGCAATGGAACACTCCCAGGTCAGGCCACCACCTCCTCGGTGAAAATTCCCAATCATTTTAATTCAGTGACAACTGCATTATGCAAATGCACACAGTCATTTATAACTGCTAGAGCTGTAACAGCTCAGGGGGTTCCAGCCTCGGTGTGATTTCAACACAAAGATTCCCCTCTTGCCTTTTCTTTTACAGGGGTGCTAAGAAAAATCACTGTCTATAGGAAACACTGTGGCCTGATCACAACCTGCCTGCCCTTTGTTACAACAACAACACAGAGAGAGACTCAGACCTTCCAAGTTTAAACAGAGTACCACCTTTTAATTTTAGTTTTGAAGGAGGCTCTCAGTAAAGGATAGTCAAAATTATTTCAAACTGTTATTTGCCTTGAAAAGTAAACTGCCACACACTGTGTGAGCCATTTTCAGTAACTGAGAGAAGGCAGAGTAGGGGACAGCAACACAAACGAGCAAGGATAAGATTTCCAGAAACACAAATAGCAGAGTAAATATCCAGCTCTCACTGACATTCAAGAGGGACAAGGTTTTACAGTGATACTGATGGTTTTGACAACCCTCTTTGAGAGACACTTTGCTCTGCTAGTAATATTTTACTTTTTAACTTCTCATCCATCTCTAATTTCAATTCTCACACTATTAATACCCTGTATTCATATTCATCATGTACACTATCAGATGAAGGTGGTAAGCTTCACACATTCCACCCTGACAGCAGCTCACAAGATCAACTGTCTGCCTTCTTTGTATCCTAAGCATGAGCCTCGACATCCAAAGGGTCTTTTAGGATTAGCAATCAGTGCCAGGCTTTGCCAGCATGCTACCTAGGGCAGTTGGAGTAGGGACAATAACTACATCATCACAGTGGCACCTTATCAAGTCAGACCCAAGCATGGCTGTCTCACAGGCGTATTTTCAGTTCTAGCCTACCTACAGACAGCATCCAGAGAGTGCTGTCACACCCTTTCTGAGGTAGAGTTCACGCCACAGTGAATGGTAACAGACTCAAAAAAAAAACCCAAACCAACCAGACAAAAAGATCAGCCAGGTAAATTCTGCAGAGTGAAATTATCACACCTGTAAATCAGAGAAAACAAATAAGCAAGTTTCACGCTAAAATAACCTAGTTCATTTCAAAGGCTTGATCCTTGCATCCGTGCTTTGTACCTTAAACATATGACTGTGAGGTTTGTTTTGGTATTTTTCCCCCAACCATTTTGAATTCTTTGCTCACCATCTGCTTTACCCTACCCTGTAACAATCAGCTCAGTCTAGCAAAGATGTGAAAGATGCCTGCTTGGCATAGCAAGAAGGGGAGATAAAAAAGCCAACCTCTGCAGTATCAATTCCCCCTACAAAATCTTGTACAAGCTGCCTACAGATAGAGTATCAGTTGAAACCGTAAACCCATTTATAGCTGACAACAAGATTAATGACTTGTCCTCCACTGATTTCCTCCTATTAGCTATCAGTGGATCTGTTCCATCTGTCATTTTACGGGAAAGGGTAAAAAGAAGAAAGAGCCAGCACACACCACACAGACTTAATTTCTCAGTGACTTTCAAATTGGACTTGTCATGAAAACAACCTACTTACATTTAGTAACTACACCTTCCAAGTGGATGATATTGGGGTGGTCAAATTGTCCCATGATACTGGCCTCACTCAGGAAGTCTCTCCTTTGTTTATCAGTGTAACCAGCTTTTAGAGTCTTGATAGCAACACAGATCTCTCTTTTTCCTGGTACTTTGAGACGTCCACTGCACACTTCACCAAACTCCCCTTAAGGAAAAAGACACAAGAATCCATAATCATGAACAAGAAGCATGCACTTGTGTTGTCAAACTTATGTCAGTGCACTTGGGGGAACTGTCATAGAAAAATTATAGGATCACATTTCCTAAAAGCAAGTTTAAAAGTATATATTACAGAAAAAAATCGCGAAAGTTCTGGCACTTACCCACACCAATAACTTTTTCAATCTTTATGCAGGAGGCATCGATTTCTTTGGCAAATTCCCTCACAGCTTGGTTTGGATCCTCATATGTAAAAGGATCCACATATGTTCTAACACCTGCAAGGCAGAAATGTTTTATTTGAAGTCACTGATCTACATGCTGCTGAACACAGAACATATGAGACTGAAGCCTTAATGATATACAACAGCAAAGAGAGTGTACAATAAAAATGTACTGTAAGCCAGGAATGACTGATGAAGGAAGGAAGGACTTAATGTATTTTTCTCCCTAGTGCAATATTTTAAAATGTAAACATTTAATATTTCCCAATATTGATGTAAGGAATCAGGCTTTTGCCAATTAATGAGCTTCACAAATCACTACCACCACTAACAGGCCAATAACCTGTCTAAGGACTTGTGAGACTAAAATACATCCCATTTCTCCTATGGGAGCCAGGAAATTCTGAGCTCAGGTCCTGGGTTTGGTACCTGGATGACTGAGATGGAAGTAACAATAGGATTCAGTGCTGGAAAAAACCCAGCAAAGTTCACATTCCCTTTCCTGCAGGTTTGCTTCTGGCCCATTCAAAAACTTTTTAGCAGACTCTTATGGGGAGAAATCCTGCCTAAATATCAGTGGCCAAGAACAGGTGTCTTTCAGTGCCAAGGAACAATGCAAAAATTTGATAAACCTTTCTTCTGTCTGTAGCCTCAAAACATTTTACCCAGATACTTCTATTTTCCCTGTTACCAAAGTAAACAGTTTGGAAGCACGATGTTTGCAAGAGAGAAAACCAGAAACATGTTTGTCTCAAGAGGAATGCAATCCCTTATTTCCCAAGCATCAGAATATGGGACGTGTGTTACGATCCAAATCAAAACCCCCAAGCACCATGGCCTTTTACCTTGGTTCAAATGTTTCTCCTCATCTGCCTCTTGCTTGGCCTTACTGTACTTACTGCGCCTGTCAGAACAAAGCAGAGTATGAGAGTTCAAAGTAAGCATCACACTGAGACGAGCTCAGTTGTCCTGACCTGCTGAGACTTGAGCTGCTGGCACCTGCCACAGCCCATGACACAACACACACCAGCAGGGCTGGAGGAGCCTGGCCTCACGCTTCTCTAAGTGCTATTGGCATCAACAGAGCATCAAGGGAAGCACAAATATATTTACATTTCCGCATTTAAAGAAAGGAAAGAACATTTGCATTTCGGCTACTTTTGCTTCAAATGTACATTTGCAGCTGAGGGCCCAAATTTGCTTTTTAGCCCTAGCATATAGGATATAAATGCTACAATGTGCTACCAAAACAGAGATGTTTTGGTAGATTGATTTTCAAACATAATTAGGCAAATGACAATATCAATACACTTATTTAACTGCAAATTTAAACTGGAAACAAGTCTCAACACAGAAATCAGGATCTCAGCAAAATAAACCCCAGGAACCCTGACCATCAAAAATGGTAAATAAGGAGAGTAGGAAAATGGGAGTAGGTGAGACAAAGATCTATGGGGAGATGTGAGTTAAAAGGGGTCAAAAAACTCACAGATAACAGCAAGAAAACACATGACTGAGAGCCTTTCTTGCAGCTAATCCTCCTGAGCATCACCAAAGCCCTCCCATGAGCAAAACCCTTCTGCCCTTTAGTAAAAAGCATCTCACTTCCCTTTCTGCACCTGCCCTGCAGCAAATGGCAGCTTCCCATTGCTGTCTGATGGGAGGCCATGTCCCAGCCTTTGGCTTTGCTGCCAGTGCTGGGTGTTAAACACACTATGCCAATAATAAAAAAATATAAATTAACCATGAAACAAAGGGGAAAAAATTCTGTTTGACATGTAAAGACTACCTGACCTTTGAACCAAGCCTCACAGCTTCCAACATCAACAGGACTTGTGTTCAGACTGAAAAAGCAGGTGCACATCCAACCATAAGCCATTGGGAGCATCTTTCCTTGATAAAAATCATTTAAATGCAAATGTCTCCAAATCACAAGAAGAGCATTATTAAAACCCACACTGGATCCAAACATCAATTTAAACCATTTATTTGCCCCAGAACTGACACCACTGGTGCAACAGAGCTGAGTTAAATAATGGAATGATGTTCTGCTCCCAGCTACTGAACTGGTAAGACAAAAGAGGCAGAACAAATCTCACCCAGTGCCATATGGGACCAGGTCACCTAAGGGGACTGCAGAGATGGTTTCAGGTACTATATAACTTCTCTCAGAGGAAAGAANGGGGGGGGGGGGGGGGGAAAGATTCTGTATTTTAGTAGGGACCTTTCAAATTCATTTTATTAATGTTCAGGCACAGATGGGAAATACGAAATGCAAACAGGCTTTGCATGAAAGAATTTTAAGTATGAAAAAAATTCTCTTTATCTTATTTTTAAAAAGTACAAGCACCCTAACAACAGATTAAAAAATAACCTTCCCCCACTAAAATCCAAAGACATGCAAAAGCAAAGGGAAACAAAGGGATTACTGTTCAAGCAATATAATTGTAGCTTATTAAGTTTAAATAATACCTTCCAAACTAACTACCTACTTCCACTTCTCCCTGTGTCACCTGTTGACCTCTCCTTTCTGGCTTTGGGCAGGCCACTCCTGTGCACCATTGTCCCCAGGAGCAGCCCAGGAGCCCTGCCCCACAGGGCACAGGGGCTGGGGCTGCCTCTGGGGCAGCTCACCTGAGTGGCAAAGGGAACCTTTGTCACAGACTTGGATCCCGTAATTACAGGGATTTCGGCGGTGGTGATTAAATAGCCGGCATAGAGGAAAAGAACACAGAAGCTTTCAGAAGCTGCAGGGCTCAGAGGCACAGCCAGAACTACAGGTGGGGGCTGGTGATGAAGAGGAGGTAACAATGCAGGGTATCAGCACCCACTGGGGTGAAACAGCTCAGACCTGCTGCTGCCACCTACTCCTCCGCAGGCAAAGGAGGGGCTGGGGGTGCTCAGGCACCAGCCTGGCAGAGCACCTACCCCAGCTCCACTGGCAAAAGGTGGGCAGATGCACTCAGCTGTTGATGGAGCAGGGATAAATCAATCCATCAGCTGGAAAAAATTCTCACTGAAACTTCCAGAGTGCTCTGTAAGATCATCTTACTCCACTCAAGTCCTTTTAGAAAGTGTCTCTGTTTTAGACATTCTTGAAACCTTTACAACTCTATTTGAGATAGTGCAGTTTCCCTAAGCGTTCCCACAGAGCAGGGTTTAGAAACACAGCACCTCCTGCATGTTGCTCTGTATGTGCCCATCTAAACCTCAGTAAATTTAAACCAACATCAGGCAGATTAGTTCTCACAGTAAACAAAATGTTCTCACAGTAAATACAAACGCCGTGGTCACAGGACAGAAGCAAATAGCTTGAGAAGCCTGAAGGCAAAGTCCTTTGACAAATTCTGCCGTAAAAATGAATTTTGGTATTTGAACAACGGCCTGAAAAAACATGATGCCAAATTACTAGTAATAGCCCAGTATTGAAAAGTGAGCACCTACAGCATATGCCCAGTTCCCACATTTGGCTCACGATGCAGAGGCCATATCTGCAGTCCAAAGCATGGGTTTGATTGTACAAATATGACTTTTAGGTCACGGCTAGATTACAAAACCTCCTCATGGGGACTCTTATGAACGGAAAAGCTAGCTCTCATCTGAAGTAATTTCAGAACAAAGTATAATTATTTTGCTATTAACTTCTGCTGGTGCAGGAACATCATGAAATATCCCCAAAGCCCACACCTCTAAATGACACTGGTATAGTGGTTAAAATCATTAGAGTAACAGGGAATATTAAAGTAGATTCTGTTTACTGGGAGCTACTACCAGCTACTGGAGAGCTGTGTATTGAGGAGGGCTATTAATTAGCAAGGCATTAGTATGCACAGAGCAGCTTCACTGTCCTGGTATTTCATTCATCTTGCTATGTCTTTCCCCTTCCATGGCCTCTCTAAGAGCTACCAGTGTGGAGCCACAGGACAAGTCAGAACCCGTGGCCACCTGGATACTTTTATCTCTGTTCCCAGCAGTGCCTGGACCAGCCCTTTGTCCCCCCTGCCCACCTGCTCTGTGTGGTGCACACGCATGGGCAGAGATGACTGAGTAGACACCCCGGGCAGTGAGCCCTGTCTGGGATGAGCGGGTCTGTCAGTACCTGGCTCCAGGCAGCCTTTCCTCTGACAGCTTTATGGCCAATACTAACGAGAATCAATATGAGGGCAAGGGGTTGACAGTTCATTTTCTAAAGAGTGATCCATTGAGGGCCAATCACCAAGCAGTGTTTATCAGCCTTGGGAAGAGACATTTTTTTATGGGGGGAGGAAGGGGAGGAATCATCTCAAAGCAGTTCGACAGGCTCAATTCTCCAAGGTGGCGACTCATAATTAGAAATCCAATGTATCCTGCTATCAATCCTGCCTTAAATAATAAAATGATCAATAAAAGCAGAGAGGAGATTAAGTCATCAAGCTCAGTGATGCTATTTTCTGTTGCAATGGCTTTTAATAAACCTGTCTCTCTGCATCACATTTTCATATGTTCTGCTCTTCTTTCTTCTTGCCAGCATGGAGGCTTTGAGTTGAACACCCACAGAAAGCTATCACAATGCATGTCTACTTTCCAGGTATTACAAACATAGTCACTGCTCTCTAGGACAATTTAGAAAGAGCGAATCAAGAGGAATTTGTGCACATTTACAGCTGATGCCATGAAACTGACCAACAGACACTGATAAAATGCACATCCCTCAGATCACAAGCTTTAGATGCAGTACTGATAGAACCAGTTTCATCTCAAAATTACATTGAAGCAAGATCATGCTGATCTTTTTAAATGAGACTGAACACAAAAATGAAGACAGAAACACTCACACTGTGTTTCTGCTACACTGTCCTCCCACTCACAGGATTGTTCCTGATGCCTGGGTTGAATTTGGGAGAATGAACAAGTACTTGGTAGAAGATTATAGTGCTGCTTTGATGAAATAACCATCGATCCAGTCTGCTGTATTACTGCATATGATGCTGAATGACTGTGCCTTCCATTTTACGGTCATATCCACTCACACAGGAAGGACTAACCCAAAAGACTAATGCAGACTCATACAGACTAACAGAAAATCACAAGCATAGCAATCTGATTGCTTAGTTCACAACAGTGCCGTTGTTTATTCCCTGTCTATCAGGAGTCAGTCCAAGAAAATCTACTGTACCCATACCCATTAAACTTAACTTCAAATTACACTAACCACAAATCTCTAGCTGGCTTGCTTCTCAATGCCAGTTATTGGAATCAGCTTTGCATTTGAAGGGCAAATAGAGCTGGAACTATTGCCATTATATCACAGGCTGCTTGGTACTAATATTGAGAAGATCAAAGCTACACGGGAGAAGGCTTGTAATGCAAATGTACTGTTTATGATGCTAATCAAAGAATTTAGCTTTGTTTGGAGGAGACAAAAAGCTCCCTGATGAAAGAGAAAGAAGGAGAGAGAAGCTTAAGTTCTTACCTCCTGCTGATGACAAAGGCTGCAATGAGAATGACCACAAGAACAACACTGCCAGCCACTGAAACAAGAAGCACTGTGGGATTGGTACCATCGCCAATGATGGGGGAAGGAACTGAAAACAGAAGAGGAAGCACTAATGTCAGACATCCTCAAAAAATCAACCTAGGTAGCACTCAATGAGCTTTCTGGCTTGCGAAGGCAGTTTAGAGTAGCACTCAAATCTACTTTCAGGCCTTTATTATATAGTCATTTGACACAATTTTCCAACAGGGTGCTAATGAGCTGAAGACATGGTGTTTGATAATGATTTGGGGAACTTCAGTTCACTGGGAACAGGGACTCTCCCTCCTTCTCCACTTCAGTGCTGCTCAAAGGGTATAATGGCAATTTTTTTTTGCCTTTCTAACTGCTTTCCAAATTCCTTCCTCCTCCTTTTTCTCTCAGTGGGGCCAGATGATCACTCCCCAGGCTGACACAAAGAGAATAAGTTATTTTAAAATGTCTACCCTCTTCCTGCTGGATTGATTATTTTCAGTTGTTAACATCCTGAAGGATGTTGCCACAAAGTGGCATGACCTTAACTTGATTTAAGTAGACCTGTATGTCACATTGCCTTTCTGGCACCGAAAAGCAAACATTTTGGGGGCTCAATTTGCACGTCTCCTTGAACAAAGTGAAAAGCTCTACTGACAACCCCATTCGAACATTCTTGTCTTTATATGACTGCCTAAGGAAAAGTGCAAATATCTGAGCTGATGTAAGACACCTAACTAATCTCTGTCAATAGTTTGCAAATGGGAGTAACAGGGTTCTATTCCCCTTTAAATAAAATGTGCCAGAAATGTGCAAAAATCTACGTTTCCAGAAACAAAAATCTCTCAAGCATCAGTGGCTTTCGTGGTGTATGTTTCCTTATGCCACACTGAAGTACTGTCATTGCTAGAATCTAGAATATAGCATATCCAAATAGATATCTCGGGTCAGACTCATGGTTTCACAAACAGTCATGTGGCCACAGAAGACCTTTTTCTCAGGACAGACACACTACAGTCCAACCACCCAAAAGGAAACTCCCAACACACAGCTCAGCTACATTCGCACTCTCTGCCTGAGGAAAAGCAGAGGAATTCAGTGGGCATGTCATTACCTGTGTTAGTTGTGAACTCAAAGGGTCCACTGAAGTCTCCGTATCCTGCTGCTGTCCTGGCCCGCACGTGGAACACGTATGAAGTCAGGGGGTTCAGGCCTTTGATGTCAGTGTTCCTGGAGGCCGTCTTCACAATGCGGTAGCTGCGCTCGTTTTGGTCCTGACAACAAGAGAACAGACACGGTGGTGACCCAGTAAAAATGCCTCGCTGCGCCACGACCCGTGGAAGCCTGCTTCCTTGCCAAAGCTGTCACGATGAAAAAAGATGAGTTAACAGTGATGGAATTCTCAAAATATACCCTGAGGGCTCCTGCTGTTGGCCTTGCTCAACACCCCAGCACTTCGTGCTGTGTGGAGCTCTGAGCAAGCCAAAAAAGGGATGATGAGGCAGTAGGTATGATGCTCATATATCACTGATTATTTAAGAAATCACATAATGAAAACCTTTGGAAAACCGCCAAGCGTTCAAATAGGATCTTCTTGATGAATAAGCATATTTTCCTCACACATGCTGGCACTTTCTATTTCTTCCTACCAGCCAAGAGCCATATAAAAAAAAAATGACAAAAATATTTTAAGAAAGGACTTAGAAAATGTCTTCTAGAAAGTCCAATCTTAAAAGCTATTCTATTTTTGGATGGGAAATCGATCAGAAAATGAAATAATCTAGCTTCCCTGCAAATCACATGCCTTTTTCTGTATGTGCTAGGAAAAGCAAGTGATTATCCTTTTAAAAAAAATTAGAAGCATGCATGTGCGTATGAGAGACAGCGCACACAAGCAAGAGCAGGTAATTGTTCATTTCTGCAGAGAAGCTTCAAAGAAAATAGCTCTTTTCATAATTCCATACTTGAGAAGTTATTTGAAGGAATAACATCTCCCTCTACCTTGAAAAGTATGAAGAATGTAATTTTCTTTCCTTATTCTCTATTAAAAGCCAGCCAGTCCACACTATCACTCTAAGCAGAAGCTATTGGCAAACAGATCTTATTATTATGACTCTGTTATATACTTCATTATTATACTTCTGTCTATGAAGTAAAGCTAATGTCTCACTTCTGCCCAACATTATTGATTCTCATTATAAATATGATTGCTACAAAAGCTCTGTTCCTAGGTAGGGAAAAAACAACAAAATAAACTTGTACCACACAGCTGGAACAGCCTGTGATTTTCATTCTTTCAAGCAACCATTTAAGTGCATGAAATCCTTAATTGGATTTTATTAAGCTGAATCTATTTGGTTCTAAATCATGGAATCCTATCTGGAAATAAACCGCAATGGAATGAAGTAAAAAGCTCTGCCCAAACCCAAAGGAAACTCCTTGCTTGTCCATTTTTGAAGAGTACCTTTTCATAGTATTTGACTTCATACTCCAGGATGACTCCATTTGGCCTGTCAGGTTCCAGCCAAGCCAAGGCAACGCTGTGCCTTGTTATCTCTTTAGCCTGGATCAATGCAATTGGGGATGGAGCTGCCAGAAGGGAAAAAAAAAAAAAGCAATAATTTCATTTTAATGATGAACACTTATTTTTAATCATAACTTTCACAACACAGGCACTTTCAGAAAATGTGCTCTTGTGGGGGGCAGGGAGGAGAAATTAGAAGAATGAAGTATTTTTCTTGTGTTCTCTAACAAAATCACATCTAGTCCTCTCTAATATATTGTTTTGGGACTCTGGACAATACTAGACAGGTAGGTTTTGAAGTAACAACACAGTTATCTAAACAATGCAAAGTTCATGACTCCCAGGTACAAACCTCCACAAGAGATCAAGGTACTACTAAAAGAGTCAGCCTTATTTTTGTTCTTTGTCAGGGACAGTGCATAGACTTGTACTTTTGGTTTCGTCCCCAGCGATTCTCTTCTTCCATATCCTAAAATTAACTGATGTTATTTCATTAGCTATTTACTTTACAGAAACTATGAAATTCCTGACGTTCCAATCTGGTTTTCTCTAAAGCTGAGAAAATATTGCCATGGAATTAAGTAAGACCAGAATAAAGCTGAATACATATGAATTTGGACCCTCCCATTAAAACCAGGAAACTTGTATTTCAAGACTCTGAGCCAATTTGTGCCTCCTAACTTGCCTTGCGTACGTCACAGTCTGTGAGCAGTCTCTGGAGAATGGGGAAGCTCAGCACCCAAGGGCCAGATTCTGGCTTTGATAGCTCCTTCCCAGCCCAAAGACACCACAGATTGGGCCATTGTGGTGCACTGGCATCATCTGACCCTGTCCCATGTGGCGCTGTATTGATGCAATGAATAGAAAAAGCAGGATTGCACTGCCAAGGGTAAGGGCTGCAGGATTTTTGGATAAAACTCTACCTAGCAACAAGCTAAACTCCGAGATCCTTTAAACTGTATCTGTGTCAGTAATAAGGGCTGCAATGAAGAAGATAATGGAAAACATCTCTTTGTGCACCCTGCACTGTCTATAGAGCCCCTGCTAATGCTGAAGTTCAGGTTTCTGACTGGCTGGAGGACAATGCCTCCTCCTCTGCCTGTGATAGCAGCAGATTCATGGCTGCACTGGGGAACGGGCTTTCTGAAGATTTATGAACCCGGCTGCCCCTTCCTTGCTGTTGTGTTGCTGTGTGGTCACGTCTCTAGCCAGCTGTTATCAAGCTCTTTTGATGCTGACAATAGCTGGTATAAATGGCGGAGTCTCCAGGGATAAAAAGGGACATTCATGAAATTTTTAATCTTATCTAACAAAGCTGTCCTGTATAACCAGAGATTAGAGGTCTTCCTAAATTGAATATATTTCTTCTTTTGTCCCCTGATGCTGTAGCTGCTCTTTTTTTTCTCCTTTACCTTTCTTTTTGTTTCTTTTTCTACTCTTTAACTTTGGGATGGCAATCCATGAAAATGGTAGAAAGTAAAAAGTATCCTTGAAACAAATATCCTTGAAAACTAGCAAGAAAGACAAATAAATAAAACAGTCACTATAAATGAAAGGAAAATTGAATGTTGAAAGCCTCAAACCTACTTGACCATATCAGACAGTTCTGATGGAAGTGAAAATAACCAGTAGACGCTGCATAGTCACAAAAGGGTGTCTCCTCTTGATGTGAAACCATCAGGGAGCTGCTTCCCGATTTACTATTTGACAGTTTGGCATCTCTGTTAGAAATGCCTCCAGAACCTTTATCTCTTTTTCCTTGTCTGTCTCTCACATGCAAAGGCAAATACTGAATGACAGAGGAGACTATAAACACAGCCAACAGGGAGGATCCAGGTGTGCTCCATCAAATTAGATATGTGGCATGACTGAGAACCTGCTTAATAACCTCACAGTTCCTTAACAGGGAATTAGACCTTTTTTTTCTTCCCCTCTGCAGTAAGAATACTGCTCAGCTTATAAATTAGAAATCAGATTTGTTACCCTAAAACACACACGCGCACACCATTACTGATAAACCAAGCAGAGAGAAATCTGCTTAGTTAATCGGTGCCACATGCAGGGCAGACAGGCAATTCTTTTTACCAAGAATCTGTCACTTACACTGGTCTGACCTCAAGAATTGTAGAGAGAAAGCTCACTTTCCTTTATCCTCTTATTAACCTCCTTGGTTTCCCATTTCATTTCTATAGGCATCTATATTGGAATTTAGTGAGACCTTCAGTACTGGGATGGTAAGTGCTGTATGAAAACACATTTCTACCCTGTTATTAAATGGCTATTTCCAGCAGAAGAATTTATATTAACTAATCCTTCTTGTGAAAGATGCTTAGCTTTATATAGCTTAACAAGTGCTTTCTCATGTCTCTCAAAAATGGACAGCTGATCTTGGGCACTATACCATACTGGAATGAGCAACATGCTCCTGACCTCCAGGACACAAAGAGGACACGTATGTCAATTCATTTGTTGCTCCTTACAATTTTAAGAATGGGCCTATTTTTTCCTTCCTGTCCTTTATATGCAAATTCATTCTCCTTAACTTTTAGTCTCTTCTTTGGTCCTGGATTCTGCAGATGAGCAATTTGTTTCTGAGTTTGTTTTGACTGTATATCTTGTCTCTCCATATGCTATACAGAAATCCTGGGAATGCCAAAGTCCAACTACAGGATGAAGTAACAGATTTGCAAGATGCTGTCCAGGAGCTGTCTTGACAGCTCTGCAGCACAGACCTACAATGGTCTAAGGAATAGGACGGTGACCTGCAACTCTGAGGACCTTGAGAAAAAGGGCCCCTTACCCCACTGTATGGATAAAATCCTAAGTTACCAATTTCCTTTTATTTTTGCAAATAGTCCTACAAATCAGGTTTCTTTGTTTCCTTGTTTTTCAGGATACACCATCTGACCTGGGTAATTAAAAGACTGGACTCCCGGAAGGATAACAGGTCTGGGTCTCTTTGTACATATATTATTAAAGGGCACAAGAGTCTGGTCAGTAGAGCCCAGGAGAGAGAGGACATCACCACTGCCAGCTGGCACTCCAGGCAGCAGTCACGGCCTTCAGTGGAGCTTCTGCAAAATACTTACATTCTTTGTTCTTCTCCCTTTTGCCTTTAAATTGCCTCTTAGGGATGATGTGAAGATAAATATGTACCAAGTCGTAAAATGATGCTTTGATCATGAGCAGAATAAAAGACACAATCTTCCCTTATATGTGAGCAGACTAACTGTTCATTAGATACGCACACTCCTACATAAAACACATTGAGGACGGCTTGACCAAAGAGAATAATGTACACAATTAAGATGCTCACAGTAACATCCCACAATGCTCATGGAGGAAAGTGGGAGATTACTTTTTCTTTCATTTTTTTGCACTTTCATCCACCCCACTCCTTGATATTTGGAAAGGAACACCAGGCAATAACTTGTTTCTCAAACATCACTGCTTACAACAGCAACCTCTCTGCCACATGTGCACAAACGGCACATACCAAGCACCAATTCTACCAGAACAACCCACTTCACAATGATGAGGTATTTTGGTGTCTAAAAAGGGGTCCCCCCACCTTGAACAAAAGCACCAAGTGTAACTCTCTCGAGTTCAAAGCTCAGCAGTTCCTCTCCCTTAAGAACCCCACTCCCTACTGATGTGAATGTTGCAATTTTCTTTCATCTACTTCCTCAATAACCTCCCATTAAACACCTACTAGTAGTTTTATTACCTCAGTTCTGAGCTTGCAGCCTAGAGAGAGAGCAAGAGCACAGATGTACTACAAAAACTTCACCCAAATGCCATAAAGCCATATCCCAAGGCTAGTGAGTGCTGAATTGTAACAGTTTTGAGGCACTTTAAAGGATGGCAGAGTGTCAGTTTTTCATTACTGGTTCAAATTAGGAAGGGGGGAGGAGAAAAAAAACAGGAAATAAATAGATGCAATAAAGTCTCTGGCATGTAGGCATCCGTGAGTGAAAACAGCCCTTTATAAAACTACAACACGTGAGTACTCAGATATCAAAGATCCACAATGCCCAGTGTTTTATTGAAGATGCCTTCTTACCCACAGCAGGGTTTACTTTCTACTCCCCATGATTTGAATTTAAATGGATCATGTTTACTCAAGGGGTCTTTCACTGACTGAAAAATATACCCACAGTTTGTACATTATCTCAGCTAAATTCAAATAACATATTTAAATTTAATTACTTGAAGCTTAGGGGTTTTCATGCTTTTCTTTATTCCCTCAATTGCACACAACACTTATTTGTTCTTATCAATGACTATGCGCTTTGTCAAGCATCAAAATTAAATGCTTGAAAGCACTAATGATGTTACTGTGATTAAGGGTTTTTACCTTCCAGGGTAGATACTAAAAGCCTGCTCCATTATTAATTACTTTTTTAAAAAAAATTTTCTGAGAATCTAACACTGAAGAAAAGTCCTCTTAGAAATGAAAACAAGTCAATAAAAGATCTTCCACTAAAAGATTTTCTCTTAATTAGGACACAACATATATAAGGGAACCTGGCACATTTCATGTTTTCTCTTTGAATATTTACCTTGTAACACTAGGGGGTCTTACATGTGATTTTGTGAACTATATTAGCAAATAATCTCACAGCAGGAAAAGCATATACAACACAGAGAGTCAAATATGGTTTTAATAATTTCTAAAGGCAACATTCTCTAGGCCAAATTCTGATAATTTTATTCATGTAAACTTAACTTAATACATGAGCTGTCACACTGACTTCAAATGAAAGGAAGAGAGAAGTATCCAGCCCTGTTTACTTACATGTACCAGAATAAATTAAAAAGAAGGCAGCTCTCTTTCACAGAATCACATCATCATTAGGGTTGGAAGGGACCTCTGGAGATCCTCTAGTCCAAGTCCCTGCCAAGGGAACATGTCCAAGTGGGTTTTGAATGTCGCCGGAGAGGGAGACTCCATGACCTCCTTGGGCAGTTGTTCCAGTGCTCTGCTTCCCTCAGTGTAAAGTTCTTCCTCGTGCTTAGGCAAAACTTCTTTGTTTTAGTTTATGGCCACTGTTTCTCATCCTGTCACTGAGCACCACCCTCTTGACACCCCTGTGAGGTATTTCTGGTAAGAGTTCCTTTCAGTCTTCTCTCCTCTAGATCAAACAGGACAGGTTCCCCACAGTCTCTCCTCATAAGAGAGGTGCTCCAGACCCCTCATCATCTTTGTGGCCTCTGCAGGACCCTCTCCAATAGCTCTTTTTCTTTCTTGTACCGAGGAGCCCAGAGATGGACACAGCACTCCAGTTGTGGTCTCATTAGGACCAAGTAGAGGGGCAGGATAACCTCCTTCGACCTGCTGGCCACACTCTTCCCAATGTAAGCCAGGATAGCACTGGCCCTCCCAGCAGCAAGGGCACACTGCTGGCTCACAGTCAACTCATCATCCACCAAGACTCCCAGGTCCTTCTCTGCAGGGAAGGATTTTCAAAAATCTTGGTGTTCAGTTCTGCTTCCCACTGTCCCTTGGGCCTTTCACCCCTTCCTCTCTCCTGTCCAGGCAGAAACGCTCCAGTTTCTGAGTAACCAGCCCTGTGCTCCAAGGACTCCTGGCCAATGGCTTTGCAAACAAAGGAGAATGCACTTTAGCAAGACCACACTTCCAAACATATGCAAAGCATATGTATAAGCCATGCATGTACACCAGGATAAGCAAATGAAAGCCTTCTGCACATGTGAACCAATGTGCACACACAGATTAGATGTCTGTGCACGTCTGAAGAACCGAGCTGGAGTTTAGCATTCCTGTTCCTCACTGTCAGTATGACAGCTACGCCTTTCTCCAAGGGACCTGCCAGAGTCTGCACTTTAAAAACTAACCACATGCATATTTTGGGTTTGTGGTTCTTTTTTCATCATTCCCTCTGTACAAGAGGAGCAAACATTTGTACTAGTGATGATTGGGCCAGGTTAGGACTTGGACAAGGATCTAGAGGTCTGATTGCTCAACTCAGCCACTGGAAACCTCCCAAGACATTCCCAAGTCCTCTGTCTTCCCACCGTCTGCCTCTCCCTCCCCCAGGAATGACGACTGGCAAGGAACACCTCCCAGCTTGGAAACTGAGACACGCCAAGATTCAGGCCAGCGTTTTCAAGCTTTAGCATTTAAAGCAAAGACTTTAAATCTACGCCACTGGAGTAAAGCGCCCAAGGTTATCCACCCACACGTGAATATCCTGGCCAACACAACAAGAAGCAGCCTGACAGCTGAGCTTGGCCTCCTTCTCTCAATCCCTTCAACCAGCTGTAAGGCTGCTTAACTAAACCTTCCCTCCTTGTTACTAGAAATTATACTGCTCAGGAAAAGCACCAGCTTGGCCACAGGATACTCTCGCAGGACGCATTCATCCACAATGACAGGCACAAGGGATCTTCCCTTTCCTTCCAGGCTCTGCAACCCAGTCACAAAGACCTCTGAGGAAAAACAAGAGACAAGCTCTCAGACCTACGGACCAGCTCACACCAGTTATGTTTGCAATGATGTGTTCATAAAGAAAGGGGCTAGAAAATGAGATTTTGAAGACTGTTAACACAGTATTATTATGTTTAAAATGTTTCCTCTGTTTTAAAGTTTTCATTTCTTGCCTCTCCCGAAAGAACCTGTGCTGCAAATCTTGCCAAACCACAAAAGCTGGCTCTGACTTGCCTCAAATGAAAAGCTTGAAGGAAAACCCAGGCTCTTAGCAGCAGCAACAAATAGTAGTAGTTGAGGATTATTAGAGAGCTGTATTTTTACCACCCCAATCCAGCTTCTTTTCTTGGCGACATGCAGTGGCTGCCGAGGATCCACAAAGAGCCTGTGTATTTTCTGGGCTGCACATCCAGTTCTGTGTCAGTTTTAGCACAGACTACTTCAGCATACCAGAACTGCTCTAATTGTGATCAAAACTATTGTAGGAACTGAGATGTGACCACAGTTCCCTGTGGTTTACATCAGAAACGAAGGGATGACGAAGCTTTTGCATGCTCAGGAGGATGGTTTGTTCTGGCTATTTAAGAGGGTCAGCTCTTGACAGCAATACATTATTTCCAGGTACTGGCCCTCCAGTTTTGATGGCCAAACAACGATGTCAGGTCATGCAATGCAGGTCTGGAGTAACTCCAAAGATCTAAATCTGCAACCTATAATCCCAAAGATTGCCTTAAACCAAAATATTATAGAATCTACACAGCATTTAGCAAGAGATCTGCATTACAACTCAAGCATGGAGTCTGTTTAGTCTGAAAATTGCTTGTTTTCTTTCTGCTAGCTTGCTAAGAAATCCTGTTGGCATGTTCTGACAAGGATAACTTAATAGTTGCCAACAGAAACATGGCAGAATACCGTGTATTTCCTGTATGTATGAATGCCAGTTTAAAACAAACAGGAAAACAAGCCTTTCAGTTGAAAGGCAATTTATAAAAATATGTCTGAACATTACAACCACTTAAAAAATGCAGCACCAAAACGTTTCTAAATGCTTAAAGTAGAATGATTAATGCAGAGGGGTGAATATACTTAGTGCTGAGAGTTGCTCTAGAAACTCTAGAGCTCTAAGTAATTTGTTAAGATGGGGAATTAGTCAGCAGCTGCCTGACCCAAGCAGGTTTGGAGCCGCTGGTCACAAAGCAGGTCATGTTGCAGTTACTCTTCCCTCTCGTTGAGGTTGGAATCTGACCCAATATAAACAACAATAAATTTTGTAGCCTAAAGAAGCCAACGCTGATGCTCCACTGCATTATACTGGATTGAGAGAAGCAGAAAAAGTGGGCCAAGCAGCCCAGACAAACAGAAACTGCCATGAGCTGGGGCAGTCACGCTTAGAGGTAGGAACCCAGGACCTGAATTCGGGTAGAACACTAGCGGCAAGCACATGCTATAATCATGCTCTTCCCTCCCAGACACTGGTCCAGCAGGCAGAGACCGCCAGAAACCACTGATGCTGTGCCACAATGTACAGCTCCCCAGGGGACAGTGGCTCTGGGGGAGCCCAAATGGGGAATTAGAGACCATAACCTCTAGTTATTAAAGCAGATAATAACGTTGCAAATGGGGCATTCCCCAACAGTTCAAAATAAGTAGTCTGGAGCAATATGACCCACTTAGCACCATCCCCTCAGGGCAACTCTACCTCACCTGCACACCCTGCTGTTCCTCCCAGGAAGCCAGAGGTAGCCACCAGAGCTAATTCCTCCCAAGAAATAGCCTGTCCTTTACCCTTCCATTGTTGCACAGGAGGACGACCTGCTGAGCTGCCTTTTCTAAACAAACTCCACTACCCCCCAAGCCCCTTCCACCACGAAATCAAAGCTACCCCTAAAGACACATCAGAGGCCCCTAAAGGAGACCCCTCTGTCCCATTTTCTAAGCCCTTCCTCAAGTTAAATAACTCTCCAGCTACTCCTCCTTCCACTTTGCCAACTTCTTGCCCACAGTCAGAGCAGTTAAGACATGTCTCTGTACACATCATGAGTCAACAGACAAGAGGGGTATAGCTGTTCTTAAACTGTACAGAACCAAAAAAATAATTCACTGTATCTGTGCTCTGCAAACCAATTGTACGCAGCTTTCAAACCACTTACAACAGTGTTTCAACAATCCCTAAAACTGTTGTAATATATCAAAGGGACAACCCTCTGCCTCACAGGGCAAAGGACAGCTCTCACCTGATGCCCCACATCTGTATCTGTTAACAGAAAGTCTCATTTCTGCTCCCTGGTCCTTTCTTGTACTTACCACCAAGTCACTTGAGTATGTGGTCAGCAGTTATGGGATAAAGGTCAACCCACTATGAGGCAAATGTGTAATTTGGCACCCAAGGCAACACATCTCCTAATTCTCTTCTCCTTGGTTCTTGCAATTTTTATTTACTTGAAACATGTATGTCTAGATGATAAATATACGTGCTAAATAATGTCTTTGTCACTTACTTTCAGCATTAAAAACATTAGATTTTGTAAACTGCTTAAAAGCCTTTTTGAAATCCAGACAAATAAAAGCCTCTGCCCTATTTGCCATTTAGATGCTTTGGAAATACTGAAGTGTCTTATAAACAAAATAAATAAATAAAATGTATGACTCATTTTGCTAAAGCAGCTTTCACTATTTTAATAAATAGATTTGGCCACATTGTCTCATCCTGGTTTCTGAAGTGCTTCTGTAATAGCAGAGACTTAGACTTTGCCATTTGGGTTTCGCAGATCAATCATCTAAAGTCAGAAATTGTAAGAATCTTGGGGAAAGAAAAGGCAATGAAATTATAAACTTTTTAATTCAACTGTGATCCACAGCTCCAACAGCAACTGTAGGCTGGGTCTCAGACATGCCCTCCTGAGCCTGCAGCACCCAACAGAATCAAAAACCAGTACTCACTTGACAATAGAAAATCACAATTCCCATCCTAACACTTGAGAGAATAAATTGTTTCAAAGTCACCAAAGTTAAGCAACTTCAGCTGTGTTTACTTTAAGCTCTATCACACAGAAGAGGCTGGTGCAGAAGGTTTGCATTTAGGTATTTACATTTCAGCTGAACCACCTATAAATTTTAATTATAGTTGAAATTCAGAGCATTCAGCTGGAACTCCGGTAAAGTACCTTCTGTACAAAGGTTAGATGGATTTGACATGATACGATCTCTGCCTCTGGACTGTTGAGAAACTTGAGATTGAATCAAGGTTTGGGCTTTCTGGGCTCACATTAGTAGCACTTTGTAAGGACACTGGCCTGACAGCACTTGGAGATCCTCATTCTTCCAGGATGCTGCAAGACACCCTGCCATACTCCCCAGTCAAGGTTTATCTTCTCCAGGGGAAAAAAAATTACTCTGTGGTTTTGGAAAGTTCCACAGAGAATCAGACTGCAGCACACCTAACTCACACTTGGAGCTCTCCGACCAGGTCCTTTCACTGGAACGGAATTAAACCCCCTCTCCTTCACCCACAACGGGCAGGTTTCTTCAGGAAATTAAAAGTCATTAATAGACCCAATGAGAGAGAGAAAACTCTGCACAGAGTGTTGCTGCAAAAAGCAACATTACCTGATGTTTGCTGTTCAGGAAAAAAGTGATGAGGTACAAACTGGGGAAGAATCTTAAGCTTTCTGAAACACATAAACCTTAAAATTAAAATCTTAGTTCATGATGTCAGCAACCAATTACATCATAGGTGGCACATAATTAAACTTATAAAGGGGTTTCATTATTTTGGTTTTATGCTGCATACTGAAAACCAGTGCATTATTCATTTTAAAATTGTGTCAATTAGAAAAACCCCAAATGGAATCAGCAATTAAATATTAAAGGGTGGCTGCCTCAGTGGAAAACACTCAGAAGGATAATTGGTAAAATTTCCTGTGCAACGCAAGCGCCATTACAAAGTCTGAAAAATCTGAATCCTAAAAATAAAATAAAAAAATAATATTTTTTTTTAAAATCAACCTTGTGAGGTTATAAGGATTTGGAGCTGTACAAAGAAACCAGCCATGTTTATGACCTGGAGGAGTACTGACTCTGGGCAAATAAAAGCCTGTGAAAACAACAATCCCAAATTAGCTCAGCAATCACACAGACTGGTCTGTATTCCGAGTTTGGACCTTCATTTCCAGTCGTGGATTGGAGCAGGTAGGATGGCACTGAGCCCACAGCAGCCCCTGAGGGGATGCTCTCTGCAGCAGGTCTCTCCTCCCCACCGAGGCCAGGGCTCCTCAGGGCACTGGCAGGATGAAACTGAGACCTGCACAGGATGGG
This sequence comes from Campylorhamphus procurvoides, assembly GCA_013396655.1. NCBI lineage: Eukaryota > Metazoa > Chordata > Aves > Passeriformes > Dendrocolaptidae > Campylorhamphus > Campylorhamphus procurvoides. Next base: position 723,766 of record WBMV01003298.1, on the reverse strand, counting down.
GACTGCAAGGCAAAATACAGTCTTCCTTCAAAACCTGCAATTCAAAAATCATTTATTCTTCCAGCAGCATGCAAAGCATTTTTCAGTGTTATGTCTCTCCTCTTTGTAAGGTTTGTTGGTTTTTTTGGTCGATTTAGCCATCAAGGTCCAAAAATTTTATTATCTTCTCATTTGATCCAAATGAAGCTGGTACCTTCCAAAAATAAGCTAAGGAACTCCTGTGCTACAGAGCCCTTCTAACCTGTAAGGTCTGCAGCTTGTCAGTGTAACAAATACAAATACTCTCTGGTTAAAACAAAATGTCACGTGTGCAGGCAGTCCTAAGAAGTCTCCCTGTGAGCCCAGTCCATCTTCCTTGGGCCAGTTTTCCCCTGTGCTTCCATAATTGCAGTTCTAACCCTCAGCATAGGCAGCAGTGAGAGCAAGTTGGCCAAGAGGCTCTTGGAAGGCACTGCTGGGTCTGCCCATCGTGTCTGAGGTACGACAGGGAGCCCAAAAATCTCCACAGCATCTCCACGACTCCCCTTGGCCACCCTGTCCCAGAGCGCCCAGGGAGCTTGAAAAACACTGGATTTAACACTCAGCCACTTATATATTCCAATCACTTTCTGTCTTATTTATGTGCATGCACAGTATCCTGATAAACTATAAGGGAGGCTGCAGCTACTCCATCTGCATTCCCTTTTATGCTAGAAAGATAAATCGGGGCTGATTCAGAGGACAGATTTAAAGAACACAGTATGTTACTGAGACAAGCGCAATCTTCCCAGGGAGCCGCTGTAGCGGGTTGTCTCCAGATCATGCCTTTATTTGTTTGCTAAAATAAATGGACACCACACAAAACCCAATTCATGTATGAGACACCTCCACCAGCCCACTATACCTTCCTATTTTGCTTAGCCAAAACTGCCTTGTTCTATTATTTTTTGACGAGACCACTTAATGGCACATAAAAAATTAAAAATAATAAAAAGCTAATTAAAAATTTCAGTGCTTTCCTTTTAGCCTTTGGTAATCTATGAAGCTGAAGGACATTTATATCCAAAGCACATTACAGTTTGAGGGTTTTTCAATCGGTAATAATCCATGGATACTTTCAATGGATTTTAACACAGACAAAACCAAAGATATTTTATGGAGTAGTAGAAGAATTTAATAAAAAATGAGAAGCAGTCAATTGTCTTTTTAGGACTAAGTGATAGAATTCGATAGCAGGGATAAAAGTCCTAATAAATTCTGCAGGAACAGTTCAGAAGGCTGAGAGAAAAGTTATCATTTTCTTTTAAATTAACAGTAGGACTTCTCCATAGGGGATGGTTTGAAATACAACTGACCAAAGGAATAAAATACAAATACTTGAGCTTCTTAATCTCTCTCGACTGTATTAAAAAATATAAATGCAAAACCACGACCAACTTCTGTTACTACCAGTTTACAAACCACAATTTTCAGAGACCCTGAATCCATTCTGAGTGCACTCAGAGTTCTGGGGCTCTGATTCTTGAATTTAGTAATGAAGGCAGATTATCTTAATCTAAGGAGACGCCATGAAATCCTTCAAGTAGATGCAGAGAGAGGCTACGCATTTGCCCGCTTTGTTTGGGAGAGGAAGCCCACTGGACCCCTGCCATAAAAATAAAGCACTCCCTGCACACCAGTTCACACGTGGGGCTAAATCTGAAGTGACATTTCTCAATGAAAGAGGCACTATTCACTCGTGTGCTCAGCATTTTGATGTCCACCAAAATGTGGCAAACATGATTATAGAGATCCAGCAGGCATGCCACAGCTCTATTTAGTCCTCATGGTTTAACGCAACGCTATGCAACACATAAATAAAATATAATGGGCTGCCTTGGGATGCCATTCTGGGAGTATGATTTCATGCATATGGATGGACTTGACACACATTTCGCAAGGACAGAATATCTGAACCAAAGGGGGCTGTTTTGCCCACCCTTTAGGGTCAGTTCAGCATCCTGCCCTCCAGACTGTGAGCCAGTGCAGAAACTCTGGGCTTTGGGGACTAGCAATGTTTATTTGTGCTACTCTGCATGGCATTTTAATTAGTAACTGTGCTGATTTAAAAACTTTGAATGGACACACAGGGGCAGTTGTGCAGCCTAGCTTTTGTGTTTCCACTCTCTCAAAAAAATCCTGTTTGAGGACAGCAGCAGGGGGTTAATGGAAGCTTTGATAAAGTTCTCCGAAGCCTTTTATTGTTGCTGAACTACAGACCAGACTCTGCTGTCTTTCTGGCTGCTTTCCAATTAATTTAGTCAGCTGCAAAAACAACTAGAGAATTTAGAAGCCCATCTAAACATCCAGTAGCCACAAACATTCTTGGGCAAAATCTCTTTCCACACGAAAATATTTTCATGCCAATGGTTTAAGGGAAGTGCTCAGGTTAGTTAACAAGCTCCAGGAATGGGAAATGTCAGTGTGCTGCCAGAGAAAGGGAACACACAGTTAAATAGTCCAGAGCAAATAAAAGCTGCAGGATCACATCTTTGTCTCTGTCAGTTTGGTAACTATTCGTCTGTACCAAGATCCCTGAGACCAGAATTTGATGTCTCCTTGAAGTAAATTTATATAATTTAAATATGACCAATGCTATCCAGTCCTGAAATTAAATGTCTTTTTTCCTAGGAGGATGTGTAACTAACCTCCATTTTCCATAGTAAACCATGAGATCTTTTGAAAAATGTGATCAAACTTTTATTTAAATGCTGCAATTACTTCTTGGCTCTATCTGACATGCAACTTGTCTAAGCTGTTCGTTGAACCCTGAAGCTGGTTATTTACTAAGGAGCTTTAGAAAGCACTTTTTTTTTTTTTTCCTTCCAACCAAGACTTGTATCCCCCACCTTGAATACAAATTCATGGAAATGGGTGGTGCAGACAGCTCTGCCAGAAAGTAGGCAGTTGTTATTTTAATTATTATTTCTTTGTGGAAAGCTGCAGTTACCTTAAAATAATAATTTAATCCTTCTCAACAATAGTTTTCCCGGTTTTGTTTTTAAGACGGGAGCACGTATGCTTACAACTACACATTTATTACAGACCATTAGTTAAAGCCTCTGCAAGAACACAGAGCTGTTAAGAAGAAACTCCTACTTGCATCTGCCAGCTTGGAGAATCTCCTTTCTCAGACACATTAGCTTACACACATAATTAAACATGCAATAGAAGAAACCTGGAGTGGTCAACACATGACATCTTCGGGACTCAGAGAAATCTCATGCTCAACGCTGAAATTTGCCCATTCAAGAGTATTCCTCGCTGTTCACTTCTATGGTATTCCCAAATTTCTAGCACTTGGATCACTTATCTTCCTTCTGGATCTCCCACAGCATTAATATTTGAAAGATCTGTGGTTTCCCAAAATACACCATTTGATTTGCTTCAGAAGCCCTTGCAGTAACTCCTTTCGATGTAAATCTTCAGATAGCCAAAGCCAAAATCACAATTCCCTTGGAAAACCAGTGCAGGGGTAGGGAAGGCAGGCTGCTGTCCTGCACAGCCTGGCAGGTCACCTCACTGATTACAGCAGGTGAAACCCTACAACAGCTGACAACTAGTCCCAACCCTCCTGCTTGAAAATGTGTGTATAGGAGGAATCACTGCTTATGTCTAGCACATAAATGTGAAGCCTTAGAAACCCTACTGCTTTAAATTCAAAATGAGAAAGTTGCATACAATTAGCTGGGAATTCTGCGAGATGCTGCAACAAATCACTCGTAGTGTCACGCTCACGGATCACCCCTTTTTCAAGCCCCTGCTTACTAGTTCTGAATCTCTTTCCCTATTGAATTCATGCTTGACACAGCTCCATTTGAGGAATAAGGGGAATGCTGATCCATCATCCTTAGTACAAACACCTTAAAGCAAAATAAGAACTCTCCTTTGCAACTCCCCTTTTCCATTACCCTGACATTTTGCAGAAAAAAGAATGCAGCAGTTCATAGTATCACACACACTTCCATGCTCTGGACAGCTGGCACGTATCCAGATATTTGCAGAGAGATTATTTTAAATCAGGCTTGTGGGGACTGGGTGGCCAGGGTGCTGTGAATGTTTATACACACCCAGCTACGTGCATGAGTTCCCTCACGGGTCTGTGTGCCTGTAAAAGGACTACGGGAACAGGCTATTTGTATCCTTTGGCTGCAGGGAACAAGTAACTGGGAAGGGTGGGACTGCACTGGTAGCAAGTACTTTGAAAAAAGAAAATAAAAACTCCTGGATGAATTAACTTCTGGATGCCTGGGAAGGCCACAGCCAGGTCCAGCTGTGCCCAGCATCTGGAGTGCCACTCGCTCCTGTGCTCGGGCAGACACACAAACTCGCTCACCTACACTGCTCCCAGGTGGGGCCATCCAGCTTGCTTCAAACCTCCACACTTTTCAGAGGGTCCAAACATTCCCAACTAGTAGCCTGTCCCAGCACAAAAGTCTAAACCTCACCATCACTATCCTGTCCCCACATCACCCCTGGAAGCCAGGTGGGAGCTGGACTGGAAAGTCCACCAGCCGTGGAAGGGGAGCTGACCTGCATGAGACAGCCCCACAGCCTCACCAGCACTGGGGAAGGGTGATGCCAGAACAGAAAATTACTTATTTTGCCAGCTTACACTATTTTACAGGGCCTGTGACACTGTGACACAAGTGCATGATGAATTCTGTCTTCACATTCACAGAGCTCCTTCCTTGGCTATTTGGAGATGAATCTTCATTGAGGTTATACAGCCCTTCAAAATTATGTTTCAACACAACAATAAACAGCTCTTCACCAGGATTGCCTTAAAAAAAAAAGAATATTTTTTCAAGGGCTGAGCATAAAACTAGCAGTCTGAACGACTACAGACCCTGATGTTTTTAAAATCAACTTCTTTCACCACCTCTGTATCAATAAGATTTTTAATATACACATAAATATCACCATACAAAAAAATCAAAAAACGTTATGTTCACTCTCAGCAAACAGAAATGACTTGCTATTATTTATACTGAAATTAGGACTATACTCAAAGAACATAAGGGAGTTTAGAGAGTCAGATGTATTGATCAATCTTCATAGTAACTGTTAATTTTATTTTACAGTAGTAGTTTAAGTGTGTTCATGCAGTCACCTAAAAAAAGCTCTGTGACTGAAATCTACTTAACAATGTCTTTTGATGTTTCACTACAGAGCAATTCTGTATAGAGAAGTTATAAATATCCAGGCAAATAGTATATTAAAATACTGAAATCCTCTAGGTTTTCTGGCCTTGGCATGTGTTGCTTTTGATCTGGCAGAGCAACTATTATTTTGTCGATACGAGGAGTGCACACTGACCAAGGGCAATGTATGTCCATGAATTTTTACTGACTGCAAATGTAGCTCAGCACAGGCAAAACCACACTGGCAGAATGCGAGACCTTATATGCATTTTCTGTGCTGTTCTGTACAACACGTGAGGAATGCTAATCAGCATTTGAAAGGAAACGTGGGCTTTCAAAGACGACCCACCGAAATGCAAAATGGGAATATATATTCCCATAGCAAAAAGTCCAGTAGAACTTATGAGTCATCTAGAAGCAAATAACTCCCACTTCTTTCTCCCTCCCTCCATTTCAAACTTAAAACACAATTACCCTCAAAGGATCAGGATCTTTCAGGGTTGTTTTTTTTCCCTTTTACTATGGAATTAAGAACATAAACAACAAACCTAAAGGCTAAATAAAACTGAGTAACAGTTAATATTTCCCACCCTTGCAGTGAATGTCAGCATTTTGGGTTCACCACAACTGCAGCCTTGTCCCAGAATACTCAATCCTTGGCGGTGCTCAAGTCCTGGTGGCATCGTGACCCATTTAGTTCCTGCCTGGAAAAGGATACTGAAGCACTGCAGGGCTCTGAGTGATGGTGAGGGACCAGGGGAGCACACAGAAGAGGGGGGCAGGACTGCAGCACTGCCAGCCACAATGCTCTGCCTCCGAGATGAAGCGGCTCTGAGACAGGTGAACAGACAGCTGGACAGGCAAGGTGTGGGGGATCACAGAGACAAAGGGGCTGGGGAGAGGAGCCAGATCAGAAAGAGGGGAAAATGGGATAGAGAGCCTGAGATATTCGTAAGAAATATCAGTTCTTGATCCTAAGAAAAGGCAGCTTGAAAACACCCAGCCTGATGCAATGGGAGAAAGAGTAAGTTTATTTATTTATACTACATTTTCATCCTAATTGGCACATCCTGCATCCATCGAGCTGTGTCAGTCCACTTAAGGAAACACTGAGCCCAAGATAACCTAACAAGGTAACAAATCACCAGGCAGTCCGTTTATTCAGAAATATTGGCTGCTTTAACTCCAACAAGCAAAGGAGCAAGAAGGATATCCATCCCTCATAAAATGCAAACAAAACGAAGGGCGCAAAGCAAGCAGCATAATGAGTTTGGACTTTAGATCTCATTTAAGCTTATGTAGGCTCTGCCCCCCACACTGCTGCCTTATGAATACCTTTACCATCCGTGCAAAACCCTTGTCCTGGCGGCGCTGCCCCCTTGGACACGTATGCAGACACACTGAGCAGATTACAGCTCAGCTGTAATCTTTAATAAAAATATAAACTGTTCAATGCCTCTTCAAAAAAAAAAAAAAAACCACAAAAGCTTCCTGCATGCTGTGAACAAGATCTCTTTATTGAGAGCTTTACTTTTAATTTTGAACAGCTTCACAGCATTATCCTTAGCAGAAAAAAAAAGAAAGAGCCCGGAGATTTTTGAGCTATTCCATCAACTGCCTGGTAAGAGTTCCTCACTGGAACCAGCCTCTCCCAGCAGCATCACAGGAAAATTGCTGTTCTGAATCTCCTCCACAAGTCATTTCACTGTTTTTAAAGATGGACAAAGTGCTGATTTCATTTCACTGAAAACTGAAAGCCACAAAAGCCACGACTGCTGGTGGAGATGCCCAATTTCAGCACTACCAGTACGCAGTGTGCCAAGGGTACTGATTCCAAGTTTCAAGCAGCTCAGTGTTCCATTCTTGCTTTTTTAATTTGTTTTTAATTTTATATGGGAGAAGATGAGAAGATTAACAGTTCCCAACTCAAAAATACTTTTAAAAATTATTAGACTAAACATGCAGAACAGTGAGCTGAATTCACAATTCAAAATTATTAAAATGTCACAGTACTGAAGCATTTCACTAGGAGATAGAATTTTTTAATTTACTTTGTTCAAAGCCTGAAATTTAGGCTTTTTCTTTTTTTTTTTTTAAGCAAGCTATAAAACCCAGGACCTTTTCAAAAGAAGCAAAAAAATAGTTTTTCAAACGCTTTTTGATCTTACTTTGAATGGCAAACCTTATTTTCATTTAAACACTTTTCTACAGTATTGGAAACTGAAGAGTTTCTAAACAAAGTGGGGAAAGTAAACTGCCTCATTTCATTATCTCCAGGAGGAAAATGGCAAAAAGCAAACAAAAAAACACCTGTGCCTTTCAACTGCACCTTTTATGTCATTGCAATACACTTCGCCAATTTTGTGCTGAAAATACCAGTAACTCATTTCTCGTTGCTTTCTGCCTGTCTCCAAATACACACCTTCTACAGGGGCTGACACCAACGCAAGCAAACATACAGATACCTGGATTCCTGACTCTGACAATTCTTCAGATTATATGGTTGCATATTTGGAAGGTCAATGTGTTAAGAGGAAGGATTCCCTGGTCTCTTGTATACTGAATTCCTACTGAATTTAACTCAGAGATGCAAATGCCTCAGAATACAACCACAAAACACTGCTCATATGTAAAGAACTCAAACACAGAGATGACATTTTTTCCTATCAAACATTGGAAAGCACAAGCAGAGAGAGCAAAAACAAAGTCATTTAGAGATTTTCAGTGTTGGTGGTTTCATTTTTATTTGCAAAACAGGAAAGAAGTGTTCTTAAGGGAGGTGCTTGACCCTAATTTGAATTTAGAAATTGCCTCAAAGAAAGCAAGGCAGCTTTACATTAGTGTAAGAAAGGTGCAAGATCAAAACCAAGCCTGTGGCAGGGGCTCTATCATGACATGATTTCTTAATAATGAAATATAGTGAAAGAAAATTAGTGGCACAAGGATTTTAATGCACCCCAGACACACATTTACAATGATTAAATGGATCGGTACCTGTAAAACCCAAGGGTCTAACTTTACAAACCTTTACTCAAGCAAGCAGATCCACCAAAATCAATGGGATTATTTGCATATGTAAGGACTATTTATCTCAGCTGAAATCTGTAGGTTTAGGCCACACATTTCTATTTAGATCTTATAGGCAGCAGAAACCACAAAGTCATATGAAGAACAGGAGAACATTAGCACCTTGGAGTTAATTTTTATTTATACCAGGGCAATTTTCCCTTGCCCTCTGACGCATTTGATAGACCGGGCATGTTTCGAAATTGGAAATGTTGGCAAAAATACAAATTTCCTGATGTGAAGAACGGTACTCATGGATAATAAACAAAATCAATTCTTATTTGCATATTCAATCAGATTTTGGTTTGCATATAAAAGCACAAGACGGCAGAATTTTCACACGGTAGATGGATCCTGCTCACTTATTCATGCATATATGCACCCACTAATCCTTACACATGCCAAAATCAGTCAGAAATACTCTCTTTGCTAGGCATTCATAGCACAAAAACACTGTCCCTGCTGCTGTTCTCAACCTTCTCTTTTCGTATAGCGTATGACAGCACTCTCCCACGGCTTTCTCCCAAGACTCCCTAATAGCTCCTGTTCTCTATTAGTCTTCTTTTCACCAGGCAAAGTGATAGTTTGAATTTTTGAATCATAATTTAAAAGAGATGCTGTCAACTGTATGTGAAGAACAAAAAACGCTGGACCAGATTTTCAAAGGAGCTTCAGCTCGGCCTTGACAATTTTGGTTGTAACTGTCACTGCAAAATTGAATGTATCTCTCACTGATAATATTGATGCATTCCAGACTACAGCTAAAATTTGGAGATTTAGACTATGCATACCTGCATTTCACACACATCTACTAGGAAGCAGAATTCAAAGCATTTATGCAGTCCTGTACTATCCAAATATGCAATATTAATACTGTCCCATACACCAGAAGTCTAACGATAAATGATAGCCCTGTAAGCCACGCTCCAAGGTGCTGAATGCCAGCAACATCTGCGGGACCTGAAGGCAATCAGTGCTGTGAGCCATCAGATAACAGGTTTGACTGTCTTGTAGCCAGTCTGACAGTCTGGATCCCTAGTTTGCATACAGAAGACTGTCATATTCAAACATATGTAATTTTGCGCATTAAATTAAAAATTCAGCTGGAACCCTGTATGTGAAACCCTAGGTTGCTGCAAACTAAGGAACGTTTTTACATAATTAAAGATCAAAAAATTATCAAAACTGAACGGCAATCTGCTGGAGCAGCCTTTGCCCTTACTAGGCCACACACAAGGGACCAAACAAGTAGAACTGCCTAGGGTACCTGAAATAATCTGGTATACAGAGAAACAGTATTTCACTCTCCCAGATGAATGAAGCACAAAAATCAGCCAGCATGAAGAGGAAAGCTCATATAGAATTTCTACAGCAATGCCAGTTCTGATCAATTGAAACATTGTCAGCAGCAGGTTAAGGACGTATTTGTTTAACAACGGGACAGAATCTAATTGACTTTGCTGGAGAGCAGAGGGAGCAGGCAGACAAGGGAGCACCCACTCACTCCGCTCTCTGAATCTTAAAATACAGCCTGTTTTGAAAGGGGGCAGGAGCACACTCCTGTGCTCCCTGGGAGTGTATTTTGCCCTCTGTAAACACCAGGGACACATTCGTGTCTCTCTGCAGGGTCTCCCCTACAAAGGGTCAAGATGCTGGAGGGCCAGGCAGGGGACAGGGCAGCCGTGCTGCTGTGCTTCTGCAGATGCCTCCCAGCATCCTCCCCATGTGCTGCAGCACAGCCTGCTCCCAGACACTGCACCCAAACCCTCCTCTCTTTCCAGCTCTGAAAAATTTAAGCTACCCATATAAATAACCAGAAAATAAGGGTTTGACCCAGTTACACATTTTAGGGCTGCCTGCATTCATTTGCTAATGTTAAATGTAATGGAAATCACAGCTTTCCTAAAAACAGGCAGCAGAGAGAGGAAGAGAATTACTGTTTATGTTCCTACCTGCTTGGTTAGTTGTCACAGTGACTGACACAGCTTGGTCCTGGCTGGGGTTTTGCTTGGACACCCCATTCACCGCCCAGACTTCAAAGGTGTAGTTGGTGTGTGCCAGGAGGTCAGTGATGGAGACTTTGGTGGTTTTCAGGCCATTCTGCTGGGGGCTGAAGTGCACGCCACTGCCACAGGACCGGCAGCGGCCGAGGTCGCCGGCACCACATCTCTTGCACACCACGTTGTAGGAGATGTCTTCCCGGCCACCTTTGTTCTGGGGGGGGCTCCACTCCAAGTTCACTGACGTCTCATTGACATTGGAAATCAGGTTCTGGGGAGCAGATGGAGGGCCTAAAAAGACAAAGTTCACATGATTTTAGTAACTGGAGAAAGCTTATATAGTAGTGTCAGACTTATGGTCTCAGATCTGTGCAATTCCCATGTAAGTCAAGGACAGCAGAGACCAAAGAGAATTTTACTTCTCTAAGTTCTTAATGAAGATGAAAGATTAACTGGTAAGTCAAACTCTGATCTCTTCATCTGATGAATTAGCAATATTTTCCAGCTCTAAATGAGCCTGAAAGCCCAGTACTGCAATTAAACAAGAGGGTTTTTTTCACTTTCACTCTTTATACTTGATAACGTTAAATTCATATTTTTACACTCATTTTTCCATGATTTCCTGAGCAAAGTATCAAATGCATAAACTCCTGCTTCACTTGAGATTTTCAAGGTCCTTCAATACCTACAGGCAGACTCTCACTGAAATGGTTATAGGAATATCTCACGATATTTTTTTCTGAAAAAACAGAAGTGCAATATTTCCCAGACAAGTTGATGTCCAATCACATTCAGGGAACACTGAAGCCCATCAAGCAGGGACCTGGACATGACACTTTGGGATGCAGGATGGAAATTTGAGCAGAACGCCAGACACAGAACTAAGGCTTTGAAGGATGGGGAATAAAGGTTACAACAAGGGAGTGCTAGAGAATGTGAAAGAATTGGAGAGAAAAATATGGCAAGCAGCTGAACGAAGGGCTGATAAAAGAAACCTGGTCAGAAACAAGAGACCAGACAGAAAGCTTGGAAATAAGGCTGAATCTGAGGCACAAGGTAGGCTTTTCCACCACAGGGACAGAAGACTTTGAGACTCATAAACATGCTGCCAAAGAGTTCCCAGCTGTTTCCAGCACAGCAATGTGAGGACAGAGCCAAAGGCAGGCTGGGGAAGACCTTGCTGGGTGTGAGGCAGGAGTGGGGAAGAGCCGGCTGGAGGCAGCTCCACCTGCATCTTCAGCACCCATCTGGGACTCCCAACGGGGCAGCAAAACCCTGCCTGGCTCTGGACTAACACACAGGCAGAAATCCTTTCTATATGCTAAATCCCCACAGGCCCCAAATCCATAGGCAAATTGAAAATGCAGAAGAGCTAATCCTATGACTCCTAATCTAATTTCAATACAGCTGACACACTTTTTGTACCCTTAAATTTAACGTGGATGATTCAGAGTAAGCCCATGAAAAGAGATGGGTATTTTACACAGCCCAAAAAGTTTCCTGACGATCGGAAGACAGCCTGCTCGGGGGCAGAACATAAAGGCACTTTGACTACACACACGACACTCTGAAACAGGACTGCTGGTAAGCACTGTAAAGAAATGAAATAGAATGAGAATGAAGCTTGCAAAATACAATGATCCAAACAGGAACACAGTAAAAATAGCTGTCCTTAGTAACTACTCACTAAATCTAGTCAGAGATTTACATACAAATATTATTAGCAGAAAAATACTGTAAATAATTTTGTAGAAAGTCACAAATTGCATTTCTATTCAAGACACAACTGAAAGCTTTTTAAATTTTTAAATTTTATCAAAATACATTTGATGGTTGGAATTAAAAAAAATTCAACCAGATCTCCTGGCAGAAAAGGAAGGGAAAGAGAACGTTCTGGCAAATTTCATGCCAGTTTTTGCATTACTGTTATTTGTCAAACACCAATTGTTTCATTAAGCATATAAATACATCAGTCATAATTTCTCATATGCCAAAGCTACAAAAACAGCCATCAGGGTAAGATGGAAACCGAATACATTCCAGTGAAATTACAAAGTGACTCATCCAATCTAGCAGGGAAGAGGTTAAGCTGTTAAGAGGTGACTATGGGGAAGATAAATTTTGGCTCCCTCAATTCAACAGGTACATCTCAAGAAACCCAAGACTTAAGCACACTGTACAGGACAAGGTTTTGAGGGCTGCATCACCTCCCTGGGTCTGTGCTTGAAGCTGCCAGGATGTGACACATGTTCAACAGGAGACAGGACTTTTATTTTGGGAGAGGTAGGTAGGTAGGTTAAGGAAAAAAAGTCTTAAATTACGTAGAGGTCAAATGAATCTAGTTATCTTTAGTACCTAAATGAAAGGTCTCCATAGCTGAGCAAGGATTGTTTCTCTGTGCTCACTTCAGAAATACAAAATTAATATATTAATTTCTAAAAGAGGGAAATCCTCCCTTCCTGCCAAACCTTTGAAACAGTCTCTGAGTTAATCGGGGTTGACAAGTAGAATTATTGCAAGAAGAGAGAGCCAGGGACAGCCCCTGCAACGGGGAGCCCTCCCGCTTGCTGCATCACCAGGCTGCCATTCACAACTTGTATTTATACACTGGCAGCATTTTGGACTCCTAAGGACAAACACCTTTTGCTCAAAGATCAGTTACTGAACACAGTAAGAGATGTTTCCTGATCCAAAAATGCTTAGAGCTAGATGAGAAAGGGAAAGAAATGGGTTTAAATACTGTTCATCACATGGAAACAGAGATAGAGAGAGATGTGGAGAGAGAAGGGCACACAAGACGTGCTTTGCACATCTGGGCATTGGTGACAAATGTCCCAGGTGCCAGCCCAGTGCCTCTGTCCCATAACCAGCTCTCCTTCCTCCACAACCTGGCTTTGCCAGATCCTCTGGGCAGGAGAAAACAGTCTCTGCTTTGCCTGCAAATACACAAGCCTTCTTTTCAAAAATACACTCGTAGTGCAATGAGATGGAAGACACTCCTGAAATCATGAACTCAAGTGGCAGCACAGGAACTGCCGAGCAGGAACTGATCCAAATTCCATCCACCCCAGACCTCCCCGAACTGCCTCACACCTGGGCTCTCTCTTCAGGGCAGGCAGGTGCACAAAGTGACAGTGTCTGTCTCCTTGACAGTGTGGGGGGACAGGAGAACCAACAAAAGCCTCAGGAGGGAACCGGCAGCCTCAGCACCCTGCAAGCCCAAGGTCACACCATGCACCCCTGGTCTGCCCTGGCCAGAACAGCTGGCAGAGCCAGAGGGAGCTGAGGCTGTCGGTCCTGCCAGAGGAAGCCCTGAACAAAAACTACTCCTGTGAGAAATGACAAGAGCCTTATAGCAAGGAAAACCAAAAGGTGTTTTCTTTCAAGAGTGTTCACTTGCTGCAATCACACACACAAGGAGAGCTGAGATAAGGTGGTGCCAGTGCAAACACCTCCCTCCCCGAGCAGCACCCGGCTCTGCCAGGGCAGGAATATCCCCATCTCAGTGCGGTATTCCTGCAGCAAAGGCCTCCACACCAGGAGGGTCCATACTGCCACGGCTGTGGTCTGAATGATGTGCCTCTTAGCTCAGATACAGCAGCCAGTTTGGGGTTAAACTCAGACTTGCTCTGATGTCCATTAAGATATTTTCCAAGGCTCTAGGTCCAGTTTCACATGGGAAAATGTGCCAGAATGAATCAAGCTCCTCAGAAGCAAAAAGTCAGTAATTAGTATGTGGGACAGGGCACTGCGGTGTCTAAACAGAGATGCGACGAAGCGGAAAACCAGGAAAGCAGATGCTTGCAGGTCACAGAGATGAGTGCACCACCTCCAGCGTGAAAAGGAAGACGCGGGGGAGTCTCCAAATGGTGGGCTGACATTACAGTGAGGGGAAAAGCAATTTCTTTTCTTTCTGGAGCATAGTCATCAATGGAGCTCTTGGCACTGGGAGTGGAGAACAGCTTCAGATTGATGGGCCTGGTTTCATGTGTTGAAACACAGGGCGTATCTGCTCCTTCAGTGGTGATGGGGATTTGCTTTGTTTCTGACAACAGAGCCACTGTCGCTAGATGAGACAAAAACCCTTTGGGGGCCATGGCAGGCTGCAAGTGCCAGCATAGATCCTCGATGAACCCAGCCAGCAGGATCCTGCAGGAACAGCATCCCACCAGCCAGACCACCGCCCTCACACAAATCATGTGTCCTCTGACAGAAAAATCTACCTACGGGGCACATGACAGGGGAGACTTGTGCCTCTGAATCACCACCACTGTCTGTGATTCTGTCACACATCCTGTGATTTACAGCACTTTTCTCAAAACTCCTGCTGATGGAAGCATGCTAATGCATGCCATTCGACACCCTGAAGGAGCTAATACTGCCACACTACCCAGAACAGTTTAAAAATGTGACAACTCCTACAGGAAAAAAAAAAAAAACAATTAAAAAGCAAACACTTCCGTTTTGAAAACCAACTAAATTTAAATCTTATTTTATGATTAGGAAGGCACATGCTGTCATTTTTCCTGCCCAGGACAACAGAATCCAAGGGATGGATCGGCAGAGCTGCTCACTATTCTCACATCAGGGACTGCAAAAGGGTCACATTTTGATCACAGGGCCTGAAGGCCAGATCCTTCTCCCAGCCCATTTACCACAGACACGGGGGTCTCCTCTGTGGGAACACAGGGAGCGGAAGTTTTTAATTTTATTCCTTCCTGGGGCTCCATAAATCTTGCTTCACAATAAACCCATCAAAATCAACTGAGCCATGAAGCAAATGGAAAGGCCCTGGGTGGAGCAGTTCATTGTGTGTGTCAGGGCTGAGGGAAACACTGAAGAGTCTATTTAGCAACAAATAATCTTTATCAAGCTAATCTTGCTATGTTCTTCACCCCTCCTATTAGATTTACCTAAATGTATTGGGCAATGCAGATTGTTTGGTTTTGTCTTGCTGCAATAAGCTATAGACACTTTATCCGTTTGTCTTTCACCCGCAGACAGATGTTTGTCTTGAGGACAACGTTCTAGCCTACGTTAAATCAACATTTAGGGAAACAAGAGCTTTTAAGGGGTTAATAGCATGAGCATTACTTGTACTAAAAGGATTGACTTTTTACAACCTCAGGCAGCATTTTAGCTTTTCATCCATCAACATTTCTCTCCCTCCCTTCTTACAAAACACTCGAGTCCCTCTCCAGTCAGGAGCCTCCCACACACCCCTGTATGACCAACAAGGGCCTGGTGAAAACCATGACAAGGGCACATATCAACACCTGACCGTCTCCTGCTTCCTTCCAGACCACAGGAGATCCCTGTGTGCTCCATTACCCCTGTGCCAGCTCTCTGTGGATTACAGGTCTCTGTGGGCACAGCTAAGGAGCGTCCGTGATGCAAATCAGGGATCAAGCTCGGTCCCAAGCATTGAGTGACTCACATGGGACTTCTGAGATGAAGACGCAGTAATGAACTTGCTCCCCAGGACTGAACTAGCACTTGTGGGGTGCAGATGGCAAGGGGACACAGCTGCAAAACGAACAAGGCTGCAGACTAACGCTGGACAAAATGACAACTCAGTAAACTGTTTATTTGCAAGGAAAATAGTATTTTTTGTTTAAATCAGCTGCCCTAAATACTGAGGGACCACCAGGGCTTGTGGGGTCAAACATGAACAGATTTTTTGCCTGTTGTTTGGATACCATCCTGCTGAGAACATTATCCCCAAACCCCTTTCTTTTTGTCCCCAAAGGACCAGTACATGTGTAGGAGGTTCAGCATAATGAATCTGGCAAAATCATTCTGCCAAGGAGAAAGCCTACCCCAAATGCACTGAACGATTTCAAAGGCAAACAGCACAAAGACGATGAGCTGCAACTGAGTGAATATTCCCGCTGCCCTGAGGGATTGGCATGCCCAGCCCTCCATGTGTGCCAAAGGGAACACGCAGACCCTAGGACCCTTGGCATGCCCAAAGACAGGGTCTAACCAGGGTGTGCCAGGATTGAAAGCTGAGCACCACCACAAAGCCACAAGTCAAAAGAGGGGAGCCTCTCCCCTGACAAGCACCATATCCAACAAACCCATGTTGGAGGACGTGCTGCAGCTGGGCTCCTGGAGCTGGAAGGACTCCAGTGAGACAGACAGGCAGGCAGGATTGGCTGGGCTGCAGGGAGACTCCAACCAAGCCAGCCCACTCTTTCTCCCTACAGCTGTAAACCCGACCGATCTACGCAACCGAAAAACACCTCTGGAAACTAACCCTGGGATCTGAAGGCAGACTTGTAAGTGCACTGTACTGGGGAACTGTATTTAAATGATTATGACAAACGTTTTAATATCCCTGGTTTTACATCTTCCTTTTTTATTACTGATCTGCCCAACAAGGTGCTTCTCTAAAAGTCTCTGTGGGTGTATGCGGTAAATTCAATTACAGCTTTCTACAAGCAGACCAGACAGACTTGTTTGACATAAAGAATACTGTCTTCACTAAACCAGTTAATTTAGTTCAGCAACCGTGTATAGTTAGGAGGCGTGGGTTATAGCACAGAGAAAGGAGATGAGAAAAAAATTATTCCCAGAAAAACAGCTCCCAAGTGACTTTGTAGTCTCATAAAATGACAAGAAATCAGAAGGACCTTGCAGCTTGGTTCTCTGCTGCCCCAGGTTGCCAGTACTCCAGTATCTCACTTCTACACAACTGGGCAGCTCCAAATTTTGGGCAAACAGCTTTTGTTCACACAATCTATATGCAAATAAAAAAATTCTTTTTCCTTTTCTCAGAGGTCGCTTGGCCAATGGACTGAAGATACAGTTTTGGGCTCCAGTTTGGCCAATTTTATCAGACACAAGTAGCCATTATATGCTATTTTCTTAGGTTGAAAACAAAAACATCACAAAACAAAACAAAACCCACTTCTCCACAGGGTTCTGACACTTGATTCCTTTAAACTGAATTTAGCACTTAGAAGAAATCCACTCAGATGGCACCCAAAATAAGGTTCGTTCTAGCCACAGCCTTTTTTTTGTGCCAGCTTAGTCCTCTGCCACTAACAGTGGTGGTAGATTTTTTTTTTTTGGCGGCAACATTACCCATTAAGGACTGAACTGATATTATCAGTATTTGGACTGTACCACATCTGCTTACTACTAGCCTATGGTATAGTCAAGATTTATTACCTTAAAAGATCTGGCTGTGGGAGGAGATCTATTAAAAACACAAACTGAAACCCACACTCTCCAGGAAAAGACTAATGGAGATATTTCAAATATATACCCTCAAGAAGGCATGCCTTTGTTACGAGCATCCTGTCGGTCACCAGATCAGTGCATTTATGATGTACCCTCCTTTGAAAGAAAGATGCTTTCCAAAGGTATGTATGTGACTAAGTAACAAGCGGGATGAAGCTTTTGAGTCCTAGAAGGAGAAAATGATTAAAAAAATAATTTACTCCGTCTGTGTGTGCACATGTGTAAAAGCACATTTCTCTATCAGGTAAGGGATGCCTCTGCAGCCAGGGCAATGGATAATTATTTTCAAGTGGGTTGTCACACTGCATTCGGCCTGCATTCACCTGACAGCGTGAAATCAGAAGGAAGCTTCATTGGCAATTCCCACCAGACATCAGAAAACCTCAAGCATGTAGAAAAGACTTTAATCTTCTTTAACCATTCCCTCACTCTCCTTGAAGAAAATATCACCTCTCTTTTTTGAGGCAGAAAAAGCAGACCTTAGCTTAATCAGGATTCACAATTATTCTATCAAACAGCAAAAATAATATGACAACCTTCTGCAGTACAAAGCTTTTCAAGTTCGCCCTAAAACTGAGAAAACCCTGCACACATATTGTTAAATGCAGCTGTGTGCCAGCTATGGGGGTTGGTTAATCAATCAGGCAGACCAGCAGGCTTCAATGGGCTTTGGACCAGGACTTACAAAAGGATCCTCTTCATGAGCCTGCTCCAGAGATGCTGACCCTCTTCATCTCCCATGATTTCAAAGGGAACTCAGGGTATTCAGAAATCTTGAGCTAATTTGCTACATAATAAACAAGATTCATACAGCAGCGAAGGTTGCTATGACTCACTGTCATTTAAAAGGAGCCTAATATGAACTGCCCTGTTTTGAATCGGCAGCTTGGCCTTGGCTGTACTACAGAGGAACAGCGAAGTCTTTGATAAGTTAAAGGAGCAGCAGGCACCTGGGAGCAAGCATCTGACTGTCTAATAGCAAGAAACCTTAACTAGAAATGCACTATCAGGAGCAGTGAAAAGTTTAACACAACTGCTATACAAGATCTGAAAGCCAGCTTTTGTGTACAACACAGCAAGAATAAAGAGAACAAATAAAGAGGTGTAAAAAAGATCCATACAATAAACATTTCCAACGATCTTTGGAGCATCTGTGCAGAGAGAAATGAAACGTCACTGGAAGTACACCAAGTACCTTTGAAGGGGCTGACTTGGGCACAGAGAGGCAGGACTAGAGATCTGCTAGTGCTGTTAGTCATGCTGCAAGCCTCACCAATGATGGGGCCATACTGCTGTTCTCCCAATAAGGCCTCACCACACCATTATTGTACAAAAGACCCTTAACAACTCCAATCAGTGCTGTTTAACTCAATCATGATCCTAGAATTCATCTTCCTGGAAGCAAGACCAAACATGAAATAGAGTTTACTATTTTCAGAGGGGAGGCAAAAGAAGTAATTATTAAATAATCAATGTCTTTAAACTCCTTAGCTTCACTCACTAAAATAGCTGGCAAAGCAGTGCCAGGCACTGCCTTCAAGAGAAAGCACTTTGGCATCCCCTCTCCATCTCATAAAACTTCATTAAACCTGTACAACTGTGGAGCTGTCAATGATGTTCCAGCATGTGAGCTCTGATGCCCTTCAGATAAGCCTTTGTTGATCTCTAACCATCTGAACGACAAGTTATAACGCAGAGTAAACACCTGGGCTATGTAAGTTTAAGCTAAGAAATAAAGCCCACACTTTCCTGTGACAGTTGTGTATGTTGCTGCCACTAATTGCTTCTTTCAGCAATTGTGGACAGGTCCCCTGTTGTCGTGGGCTAATTTACACAAGCACGGGCAGTTCAGACAACCCTCGCTTCTTGTCTGCCTGGCTATTCCTGACCATTTACCATTGGAGATTATGTGTTTTCACAACTTGAGACCAAAGTCAACAGTCCGGGAGATGCAGCAGCCACTTGAAATACCAATGATCTGCTCCATTTCCACCCCTCCGCTCCTCTCTGTACAGGTTAGCATTAAAAGTGAGTTATAATAAAGCAAATGATTTGGTAAACAATTCTTCGTTTATTTACTTGGGCAAGATTCCTTTGACTTCAGCGAGAGCTCTGCCAAGTTAGGGATGTTGGACCAGTGCCAATGATAAAATGCCCATTTTACTGGCACGCACGATGTCCTGTTTACTTGCCAAAAGAACCCTGGTTACCACCTTCACAATGCATTTTGTCCCTTTCACCTGGAGAACAAAGCAATTAATATCTCCTTGCCAGGCTAAGGAGGTTACACAGAGAGGTCCAGTTACCAGAAGCACAGGTGTGGGAAAACTGATGCTTGCAGATACCACCCCTGCAGACTCCAGGGTTGATTTCCAAAAACTGCCATATAAGAACATTCTGCATTGCCACGTATGCTAAGACATGTTATAGCATCTACTGTAATACGCTGTGCTGCAGACAATAACACCTGTGTTCACTCACTCTTTTGAGATAAAAAAGAATGCCATTGCAGACACCAGAAAGTTATCTGACAGGAAAGTCAACCAGAAAAATAAGTTGTTCTGTAATTGGCCCAACTGCTGAATTTCTTATTCTGTTTTGCCCTCTAATTTACTTCAACAACTTTACAGGACTGGGTCCTGACTAACCAAATCAAAGCCCCCACTTAATTGAGTAAATGTCTCTGTTAATTTAAGGCTCTGGCCAGAAAATCAGAAGACAGCTAATAAACAGTTGCTGTACTTAAAGGAGTCATGATTTTAAGTCTACTGATTATAAACATACATTGCCAAATTACTCTCGTCTCGTCAAGCCATAACCACTCCCCTTCTTATTCAATTCCTTTAGCTCGTCACCACAGACAAGGGGACACAGCCTTCTCCTTTGAGATTCCCATCACTCACAATCCCTTTCTCTCAGTCTGGCAGCAATGCAGTGAGGGGATGGTCTATTTTCCCCGCCTATGTGAAGAAAAATTATTCTCTCCCTACTGCCTACCCACTGTTCCCTCTGCTCTTGCAACAGCCATACCACAGCTTAAAGGCATCTTGATGTACTATTTATGTAATGAACAATCTCATATGATGTTTTAAGAAGAAAATTATTTACTTAAGGTATGAACATATATAAAGATGAGAAAGAATTATTATGTTATAAACTTCATTTCTGAAGTTCAGAGACCATATTGGCTTGTACTTCACATTATAGAGAGGTTGGACTGCAGCAGTGCCAGCACAAGTGTGCAAATCCTGGGATGGAAGCCTGGCAAAGCCAGTGCAAAGCCACCTACAAGGGACTAGCCAGCATGACCGTGCAGTGTACCCTACTTTCTTTTGTTCTAACAGCCAGAACAGTGGTAATCTGCATCCAACAGGAAATTTAGAAAAGGCACAAGTTAAGCTGAAGGAAAAAGAGCAAATTTGTTTATTTAGAAGCCTAAGCAATCATTATAAACATATGCTCAAATAATCAGCTCCTGTGTAATTACTCATTTGCAAGCACAGTTATTAGGTAGATAAATTCACTATTTTTTAAAAATTAAGGGTCAAATATTTATTGCTGAGATAGATTAAATGCAACACAAGATTGCACTAAGGGTGTATATTAGACTCAACATTTACAAAATTGAAGCGTTTAGACCTTTCAGACCTTTCTTAAAGCCTTGACCTTGGAAACAAATAAGGACAGTGTTATTTTAATGTGCATTCAAATTTTAACAACACAGTCACACAGCTCTAGTGGAATCCACATTGAGTTTCCACTGTAGATTGCTCATCATTTCATTATGGTTCATTATGCTGATAACTGTCAGAAAGCATTAGAAGCAGGAGCCTTGAGTAATAGCACTGAAATGGTAATTTAAAAACAATATACTTTCTGGAGGAAATACACCAGTGCACTAAATTCAATTAGAAGAGGGGAATGTAAAGACAAGTAAGTGATGTTTGCTGTTAGAAGTCAGGCTATTCAGTTTCTTGATAACTTGCACTGGAGAAGGTCCTTAAAAGCAAGCACTTTTCTCTTGCATCTCACTAAATTTACTCTTATTATCTCTGAGCTTCTCTGGTATAAACTGTCTTAAATGCAACCGTTTTTGAAATATTTCAGGCCATGACAAAATATCAATCCATCAGTCACTGTTTGGGTGGCATAATGGACTAAATTATTCAGGGTCATTTACTGAGACAGATTTCAAGCTGGACAGCCTATTCTGATAATCTCTTTTTTTGTAGAGGGCTCCCAATTAAAAATCACTAATAATTTGAATCGAACAGACAATATAAACAATACAAAACGGTCCCTTCCTTGCTCATAATGTGAGCATTGTTTCTTAAGAAAGAGTTAGAGAATCCAACTCATTAATGGGGGGATTGCAGGAGCAACGCCATTAATTTGGGTGGGAACTGCACCTGCCTGTGCCAGGCTGAAATTCCCAGTGTATCTCCTTACAGAGAAGGAAATTCAGGGACATGGACCATGATTGAGCCTGATTTGTTTACCAGCCTCATGGATCTGTGTGTGGGTAAGGTAATTTATTCTCCATTACATAGCTAACCTCTCAGCAAGTACTGAAATACAATAAGGTCTAAAGAGTTGCCTTAACATTACTTTTGCAATCTTTCCAAAAGCGAAAGGCGTCCGTGTTTTCCATGGTCCGTGCTCAGGTGTATTACCAGTCACCCACACCACCTCCATGACCAAGCTCACAGCTGACAAGAGCCCACTGTGCTTCAGAGCTAAGTCTGAATTCCCAAGTTTGGCCACAGCAGCAGATCCAGGGCTGCTCTGGCCCTCAGTGGTGACAGACATGTTGATGATTATATCCATGAGGCAAGTTTGAGGAAAAAGATGCATCAGTGAACACATGTATGTCAAGGTGTCTATGTCAGGCCTTTGATACAGCCCAACTCCACTGTCTCTTACACTCTGACACATTCTGCTTTTACTAGTACAACCTTTAAGCCAGACATAACTACGCATTCTAACAGAGCTGAAATAAAGCAGAATATTAAACCCAGAGTCTGAGTTATTTGTTTAGGAGGCCGATGCCTGGCTTACCTGAAGTTAGCCACAGTTTTGACAGCTCAACAAGGGATGGCAGTGTCAGAGTGGCATTATGGAACGATAAAACTCTGGAGCACCTCTTCTGACCAGAACATTAGGAAGTAGCTGTTGCTTTTGTTACTTACCATGGGAATTGAGAGAAAGGAAAAGGAAGGGGAATTCTCCAATTCCCTTTCATCCACTGGCACAATCAGCCTAATGGAAAGTCCTACCAGTCCTCCTCCCCCAACCTCAAAGACAAGATAAGTGACGGGGCCAGCCAGTTACTATTAAAGGAAATCAATAGCCAAGGGTCAAAGCTTTACAAAAACACATCTTAAGAAGGCTGAAGTTCTTAATCTTAAAAACTGTGCAGAAATAATAAAGAAGGGATCAATCCACAGTCCATTCCAGGTGTTCTTTCCAAATTACCCAATGTTACTTTTATTCACCTGGTCTAATAGTTCTCCAAGTGAACAGAAACCTGATTTTACAAGCCAGTGGAGCAGAGTCTATCTTTTTGCTAGAAGAATGGATCTCAGATACTGTGTTTTATTTCTTCATTAGTGTGCCGTCACACTGAGCGATTACTAAATGCAGGCCTGAATGAGAATACCAGAGTCAAAGAGAGCATAATGAACAAAGAAGGTGCCTGATTATTATGGCTGTCAGCACAAGGGAATTGGGTTTGTCACCTGGTTTAACCAACTGGTAAGAACTGATTAGAGTCTGAATCTGCCTGAAAGAACCTTTGATGTTTATGCTCCCTTCTGTCTCCACATCTTGTCAGGAAAGTTAGACAAACGGAGACCTTCTTCTGGAGGATGTTCCTCCAGCAGAGGCTCTCTAAATGGTCTCTGTAAATTGCCTTGCGCATGGGCAAAAGGCTACTCAGTATGGGGAGTATGGCAAAGGAACAGCCCCCCAGAACGCCCTGCCCTCCACTCCATGGGCAGCCACATTGGCAGGGCTGCATTTTGTGCCTGAGCAGGTCCCACCATCCCAGCAGCATTCAAACATGGTTAAGGCTGACCTCCAAGACGGGCTATCAGCAGGCACAGCAGGGAGTGGAGAGCACACCTGCCCCACAGGCCAGCTCAGAAATAGCCCGTGTCATCCTTTACCTTGGATCACAGAAAAAGAAGTCCTTAAGCTGCAGGAAAGTTCAAAGCTATGAAATGGGACCTCCAGAGACAGGCATGTTCTCCAAGAGCAGGTGTCCATGGGATTGTGGTATTGGCTTGCCCTCTGCATGCCGAGTCCTCCTAGACTGTTGCAGAGATGAAGGCTGAGGCAGCACTAAGGCCCTCACCCTTTCTTCTTTCCACTTTGTATTTTCAGGATAAAACACCAAGGTCAGGAACTTCGACTCTGACTGACCTCTGAAGACAGGAATGGGGAAGGGTGCCTGCAGCAGGCCCAAGACTTGACAAAAAAGGGCTAAGCTTGCAGGGGTACATTTTTCAATACCAGCAAACATACATATCATTTGCTCACAATCTCCCCATCTGGAAATGTTTTGCTCTCTCCTCATACTTGACTAACTGCATATGTTTACTTAAATTCACCCAGTTGATTACTAATTTGATTTCAATTTGGGCAGGATATCACTCAGTAAGACCAGGGCTTTGAGAAACTTTTGCTGGTATTTAGGGTGCACATTCCAAACAATAGTTTTGTCGATGCAGAAAGCCATTTTTCCTATCAAAGTGGTCAAGTTTCACATCTCCTAGTGTAAATTATATTATAAAAAGCATGTCCCTGCTCACTTAGGCAAGGTTTCACAATACAATTAGATCTCCATTCCCAGTCAATGCTTGGCAAGGGATATATGGACCTCTCTGCTTCCTACTAAGCAAAAGCAGCTGCTCTTGGCTATGCCCTGGCCTGCTCAACCACCACCCAGTAAAACTGACTGGTGAAAAGAAGATAACCACTGAAGAACAGCTGGAATGAAGGGGGTGTGGGGAAGGGATAAGTGCTGGCTTAGTTATGGACATACTGTGTTTCTGCCTTGTAAGGGAGAAATTAAGATTTAAATAAATGTGACTCATCTCTCCAAAATTAATTTGCAATATATTAAAATGTTACAAAAGACATATCTCGGCCTTCCCTCACACAGAGAGACACACACTCTCTACATATATATATATATATATACAGCTGAACTCCAAAAATCTGGAAACATTTCCAACAGCTTTCAGGGAAAACCACACATGGATATCTATCCCCTGGTAAAATACAGCCCTTTCACTTACTGCTTGAAACTGCTCTGCTCCCAAAGAAGTAAAAACCAAGGAACTAGATCACAATTTACCACCAGGACATGCCTGGAATCACAGGTCTTCAGCTGTGTGAGCCATTAACCAACACACAGGACAAGGAGTTGCTCCAGCAACCCTGTGACTGTGCTCAATGCACCTCTTCTTCTCCCTGCTGAAGGTATTTTGGTAGAACTAAAGCAAATTCCATTTGCTGTACATGATGTATTTATCTACACAGGATAAAATAAACCATGCTTTGGGTGGTTGTTTCATTAAAGTTTAATACTTATTATTACCATATCTTTCAGACGCATGCTTATGTTGCTAAGGGTCACCATCTATATTTCAAGTAAATTAGTTATATAATGAGATTAAAAATATTACCTATTTACTCTAGATCATACTGTTACAAGAAAAGCTTTCACAATTTCTGCAAATATCAATATTTAAAGAGATGAAAGGTGATGTGATCTACAGGCCAGGTGCTCAGACTGGAGCTTAGATCTGTGTTTATTTCTACCTCTGTTACTGGGATGTGCAAGTCACTTGTTTTCAGCTGTGTCTTCTCTCAATCTCCTAATTTATTTAGACTATAAACTCTCAAGGGTCAGCACAACCATGTCACTGTTACGAACTCAGGGCTTGAGAACTAACACTTCCTCTACCAGAAGTGTGAGCCAAAATCCAGACTGCATCAGCAAAGGGCTGTAAGAACTAGTGATTTCTGCTCTCAGAAGCAGAACACTTCTTAGAGACACAGATCTCCAGGCAATGTTTCCTCCATACACACTGAAAGGAAAATAGGTGAAGAAGTGGATGATAAAAGGGAAGAGACTGTTCAAAGACCAACTTACGAGTGCAGGGCATGGAGGCAGCATCATTTTCAGCTCGGAAAAAGCCTCGATCGCAGGTGCAGGAGGTAGAGCCTTCCCAGATGGAGTAGCTGTGAGGCGGGCATTTGGCACAAGCAACATCTGTCGAGAGAGCCTTGTAGTATCCGATTTTGCAAGCTAGATGGAGGAACAGGAAGGGAGAGTTGTTACTAGCCCAGGCTGCGATCATAAATTGCTAGCTTACTTATTCAAAATCAAGGCAGGAGACATTTCAAAGAGATCTAATGATTTCCTCTTAGCCCCAGGTGAAAGATTAACAATCATCACGCTCTTAATGAGTAATCCTATGTCAGGGGATACTGATTTCTAATTCCAACAGGAGTCATTTTAAAAGCTGGCTTGGAGATGGCAAAAAAATATACTCTTCTATTGACACTGCCAGAAAATCAGCTGCCTTTCTGTGCTTACTGTGGAGTCGCCTGTGGCTTAACCCATGTCCACCTGCACCCACCCACACACACAGAGCATGACAAAAGGGGCGCAATTGGTTTATTCTATGACCACTTAAGGAATGGCAGCTGACAGTCAGACACTGCCAATTTTTAAGAGGGAGTGGGACAGGAACCCACTGCAATTGGCAGCAGGATCCTCAGCCCAACATGCCTGGAAATGGCACATCTCCCTCCTGGCAAGGCAGAATTCATTTGGCTCTTTCTCTCCAAGGGAGGAGATCAGCAGTGCTCTCCTCTCCTCAAAGCAGAAGCATAGCAGCAACTGCACCACTATCACCAGGTCCCACAGGCAGCTGACAAGCTTTTGGTGACATCATCTTCACAAATGGCTACTTTTACCTCACTTGGAAAAAACTCATTAGCATCATTAATAACACATTTTCATAGTGGCTAACAGGTATGTCATCCCAGAAATTTCTCCCTTGGCTACAGATAAAAGCCCACCATCACCACTTGCTTTTAGCACTACGCCAAGGAGAGAAAATTCCCAGGCATGCAAACAAGTAAAAAAGGAAAGGCTGTTCCCAGTATTTACTGTGTGAATCACTCTCACATCTCATCATTTATCACCTATGCTACCTTTAGGGTTCCCCTGCTACACACAGACTCCTGCTGGGAGGGCACAGGTCCCCGCACAGCCGGAGCTCGCTCTTTCTGTTTCAACCTTTCTTTAGTCCTCCTTGTTCTTGCCCTCCTTCTCGTATGAGGCCCTCCAATGGGAAATCGAGAGGGATATTAGTAACACATTTATGAAAGAGCAAGTTACTTCATTCTTATTAACCAGACCCATTTAAGGAATTTTCTTAACAAGTCCTAACTTTACGATGTGCCACGTGCCACCTGTAAGAGCGTCGGGAGACCAGCTCGGTGTCGCTCGCGGGGGCTGTCACTGGACCAGAGGACCTTGTAAAAACACACTGCTCAAGTGACCAAGATTTATGCTTCCAGGGCTCACATGCATCATGTTATTAAATAAGGTTCAACCTGCAAGGTGCTTTTTGGCCATGCTTCAAACAGCCTTGGGGTTTCAATTAAAATCAGCATGCACAGCTCTGGCAGGAAGAATCACGGGGGTCAAACGCAGCCTCCCCGCATCAGAGACAATTAGTCCCTGAATACAAACCCACCACATACAGCCTATCAGCCAGGCACTCACAGGATGCAAAGGCTACTCCTGTAAAACAGCTTATTCTGCTTGTGATGGGAATTGCCCAGAAAATAAAAAATAAAATAAAAAACACCAACCATGAGAAATTACTTTTTTTTTTCATTATTTGCAATATCTAGTGAGCAAAGAGTTGTACTATCACTGCATGTCCTCTTGTGTCTGGTTTAACAACAGTAGCAGTCAAGTGGCAGATGCTGATCTGAGATATTAATCCTGGTTTTCACGGCTCGGATGAGAAGTATGCCTAAGCCTGTACCTGACTGGAACAGACACCCACAGACAGAATCTTACTGCCATATACAAAAACAAGGCATTGAAAAAAAAGAACACAAGAGGAAACCAAGTTGACTGCCCTTATCTAATGAAATTCTTTTCATTATTCAAGGGTTTAAAAATTAAACAGGTAAACTAATACCACTGTTAATATGAACAACATAATCACAGAAATCATGAAACAAAGAGCCATCTTTAGCATATTCCTGTTATTAAAACACTGAATAATGAACAATCTAGTGCAAGGCTATAACATGCTGCTGCAAAGGCAGGAAAATGCCACAGGTAAAGATTTTTGTGACCATTCCTCCTCCTCACTGTCTTTTCAGACTCACTGGTTTAAAAGGGAATAGATGGATTCAGAGAGTACTGCAAGGTCAACACTCTAACTCAAGGATTTTTTTCCCCTTGTTTCATGCACTGTATTTTGTTTTCTACTATATTAAGCCAAGATCATTAATATTTCAAGACCTGAAGAAAGCTCTCCAAACAGTGGCTGCTCCTAAAGCACACACAGCCATTTTGCTTCAAAAATCACCTACTCCTGAAGGCAGTTTCCTTCATTTTAGTGTGCGCAGAGATTCACCACGTTCCATAACAGACATAAAAGAGCATTAGAGAATGTGCTGCATTAAACCAGTAGTTCTTTGCCCCCAAGAGCTCCATGGTATCGTCGCTTAAAAACTTGAACTTAATCCTCTAAAAGCTGTTCTTAGCATGAAGGGCTGCTGACACACCTATTACAACCAGTGCCTGTTAAGGCCATGGATGGGCTTTTTTTGAAGGTTAATGATTTAGTAGGCAAACAAGAAGCCTGTACAGAACCTGTTCCCTGGAAGTCTTTATTGCTTGCTCATGCCAAATCTTCACGCGGCTGCTTTTCGAGGAAGGATTTGCTGGGTGAGACCTGCCTGAATGGGGTTCTTACACAGTTTTCGAAAGATGCCATTGTAAAAAGATTAGTTCACATGTGCAATGCAAACTTTGAGTTCAATTTCTTAGCTTTGCCTTAATTAGTTCTTTCTGTTAGGTTTTTTCCTTTTTTTTTTTTTTCTTAAAGAGAAAAACCTTTTCTCACATTCAGATCACCCACAAGCATAACATGGTTACAATGGACAGCACTGGGTTCAAGGGAAATTCTCAAACCAAGTATTTTCAGCTCAGTTTTTCCTCAGAACAAATCACATTGATTTTAAACAGACATCAGTTTGAAATAATTATGCTTTGTCTTTGAGTTACAATATTAAACTCTATTTTATTTCTATTAAAGTGAGACAGGATTTGGCAAACATTGCTGCCATTATTACATGCATTTTTCCTTTTTTCCAATTTATCTGAGTTATACATGTTAAAACTGCAGAAATTGCTCTGAAGAATTACAGAACTTCAGTCAAATCTAGATGCAAATTTTCTCAAGCTCTTTTTAAAACTCCATTTTCTCACTAAAACCTGATTTTCCTCAAAAAAAAAAGCATACATGTGTAGGCTGGAAGGTCTGCTTACTTGATCTCTACAAATACTGAATTTTGTATTAGAAAATTTCAGACAGCAATTTCAGAATTTAAAAACTCATAGTGGATGAAGCTCAAATCACATTCTTTTTAAACACAACAACAAAAAATATATGTAATGAATTGGTTTTAACTGTTTTTAAATAACCTATAGATGGGTTTTTTTTTTATTTGCAGGTAGAGGAATCTTTGAAAAATTATTCTTGCAAATTTAAAGTTGTTTTAAAAAATCTCCCCAATACTTCCTCTTAAATTGTTTCCTTATCCTTGTGGAAATGACAATGAATCTTTCCATTACCATTTGGAAAAGCCTTGATATGCTTAATAGTCCCTTAAAACAAATAAACTAACAAAAAAGAATGTTAAATGTCTTGCAAAGTGTTGGATAAAGAAATCATCACAACCTCTCTGTTGAAAAGTCCCTAAATCATTAAAAATGCAGTACATATCTCAAAAACATCTCAGGGAGCTCCAAGCAGAGGCTCTGGCTGCTCACCCAAGGAGGCTGAGCAGGATCAGAGCCAGGGCAGGGAGATACCCCAGAGTCTGGCAGAGCTCTGAGCAGCAACAGGATGGGGAAGGTCCAGGAGGGGCATTCCTGAGCTGGAAACAGCCAGGCTGGAGCTCTGGCAACCAGGGACTGAGGCCAGGAGAAACATCCTACCTGAAGCCTCCACCTCTGCTGAAGAGGAAAACTTGTAACCCAGAAAATAGTGATTTCCAATTAGGAGCTAATAAAGAGAACAGGGTGACAAACAAGCACAGAAACGTGGTTTTGCCTGAGTAAATCTAGTTAAGTCAATGAACTGATATTAGAAGCAAATTTGACATAGAAGTTCTGAAGTGCCTATTTACAGAAAGCCCAGTGGGATGCAGTCCTGCACAGGCTACAGAGCCAGTGCCTTATAGATCTCTGTGCCAAAAGCTGAAGTCTCCACAGGTGCACCATGAGGAAAGGGCCCTCAACCAGGACAGGACCACAACCAAGGAGAAATCATGCCCTGCTGCACCCTCCTGCCCAAAAGGGACCTACCTGTGCACCAACAAGAACATTTATTATCACAGGCAGGTGAGTAATACAGCTAAAATCGGTGGAGTTGGCTGAAATATCAGAAACTATGTAATTCACAGCTTGCACTTTTCAAAGCATAAAAATATATTAGCAGCATATACTCAAAAGAACTTCAAAATTCCTTGAGATTTTGAATCAAATCTCCTTCTACACACAACAGAAGAGGTAAAACTTCTTTTAAGTCAATACTTGTAGCCAACTTTAAACAAAGACCCTAAAATAGTACTCTTGGTGAAATGAAGGACAGCAAATAATTTAATAAGAGGTATTTCAATGTCAGGCTTTTAGATTTCAGTGAGGAAAGAAATTTGTGTTTAAAGACTTGAAAAAATACTTTGATAGAATATTTGATGTCTTTCATCACTGGTTACTTTTTCTACAGCTCTCCTCTCTCTGGAAATATTTTAAGCTCATGCTTTAACTGCACCCTTAGGAACAAAAAGTTACTTTTATTTTTCCCCTTGAATGTTGTTCTTAGTCTTTAAGAGGATGGATTTTCTCTACCAGTTTGTGACAAAGCCACATCTGCCACATAAGTAGGCAGCATCTTCTCAGCTTTCTTTTACTGTTATTACCATTTCTGAACAGATTTTTGTGTGTTAATTATAGAACTCAATTGTTTGGATAGTCTCTTTTGATGAGCTTTCTGCCCCGCACCATGAACCCCTCCGTTATTGTACAGCTGTTTTACTTCCAAATGCTCATCAGGGTTTCCTAATTGTCAAGCTGTCCCAGCAACTAGTTCTTTTGACCTAAAAGTCAAAGAAAGGGAGTCACCCTTGTGTCCCCGACATGAATACCACAGGAGTCCCTGTGGCCCCCTGATACCTACAAGACAATGCCTTTCCAGATCATTGCCACTACAAGCATAATTGGGTTTGGGGTGAAACGAGAAGATTTAAAATAGGATGAATTAATGAGTTTCTTGTAAAATTAAGTCGTTCTCCTGGTCCAATCTAATTACTCACTGTAATGCCCCTGAGGGTGATAAATAAAGATCCTTAGAAGCCAAGGGGGGGGGAAAGAAAAAGAAAAAGCTTTCTCTTGAGCTTTTTTTAGAAGTCAAGTTGTAGAATCTGATGTGATGTACCAAATGCTGTTTCCAAATAAGGTCAGATTCCTTTGATGTTCACATTGTAAGATCTTTGCCTCCCATTGATAATGACTGTACTAGTGCTACAAATTAAAAGGAGTTCCCCATCTTTAACTCATATCACTGATGAAAAAAACAGTATTTCTACATGCTATGCATATATTTTTGATGCATGAATAACACAAGAAAACACAAACACAATCCCACTGGGACACAAGGAAACACAAACACAATCCTACTGGGGAAAGAGTCTAGACTGTTTGACTACAGAGAAGTTTTACTCCATGATTGCATACAAAGCTAAGAAGTTCAAAACAGAAATAAAGGGACCTTGGAGTATAAATGTAATACAATCTGAAATCCAAACTCCATTTAAGCTCTGTTTAAGCCACTGGAACTGTGCATGCAAGTAGCCTGACAGGTAAGCACCACATCTGTCTGGATTTTTCCCGATGCAATAATTCTAAACATTAGAGGAAAGGCACCAGCCACATGGTGTCCAGCTGCACCGCACCACAGAGACAGCCCTCCATCAGCCACCTGCACCCACCACCATGGCAGGAGGACTCAACTATGCCAGACCAATCGATGGATGCTCTGTTGCAGATTCCCTTTTGGCATCAGGAAAAACTCAGCTGCACATAGCAGGAAGAGAAACAGGAGAGCAGCATCCCAAGGTAGCGGCTATAGGTCACAGCAGGACTCAAAAACCTTCGGCAATCCAAGAGTGCATTGCCTGCTATGCATCCATGGAAATGTGATGATCACCTCCTTGACAAGTGGCCAGATTTTTATTTAGCTCATGAGAGACAAGAAATTTCACTGCCTACTTCAGTTTAAGTTAGCGAGGAGCTACAGAGATCTTTGGTGTAGAAACATATCACCATCCAAGGTCTCTTATGGAATCCTCAGGAGGGAAAGGGCAGAGACACCGCCAACTGCAAGGTGCCTATTGCCACAATCTGTCAAAGACAGCAGGGACTGGCCGTGCACTGACATCAGCCAAATCCCTCTGCACCATCAGGCACATCCCAGCAGGTGCCATGGACTCATACATGTCCATTTTGCTTAACTATCCCTGAATTCAGTCCTCTCCTTTAACACTTCACCAGACCTGGAAGGTCAGAGAGCCAACCTTGCTAGTGAAAGCCAAGGCAGAAAGGCATCTGGTACCTCAGCATTTGCCATGTCCTTGGTCACTAGGTCTTCCTCCCCCACTGATCAGTGGGACCACATTTTCTGGTGCCTGTAGGAGCAGGTGTCCTTGGTGTCCTTCATATCCCTCATCAGTTCCAACTCCAGCCAAGCTCTGGCTTTCCTAAAACCTCTTGTACATCCTCAGGCAATGGCTAGACTATAGAATCCTCCTGCGTGCTTCTTTTTCATGTCTGAGCTGTGCTAAGGGCTCTCTGCCCATCCACCCTGGCCTTCTGCTACACCTTCTATGCCTGCTGCAGCTGTGGGTGATTTCAGCAGATTATCCTTTACAACCCACCAGCTCGTGTGGGCTTCTTCACTGACTTCCTGATGAGAAAATTCCTGAACAAGCCAAAATCTGCTGTCCTGAATTCCAGAGGTTTTTTTATTTGTTTTGTTTGTTGGTTTTTTTTAAATATATGTGAAGTCCAGTGAAATAAGCCAGGAAAAATGAAGAAGTCTCTAGTTCAGCAAAGAGCAAAGCACAACAGGACAGGTCATGTGATACAGCAATCTGTTCAAGACAGAACTACAGGCACAGAGAACTGCCAGGTGTACAAGACGAGAACCAGAACGGCCTATTAATCGCAGCCAAGCAGGTGCTGTTCTCTTGGGTATCATTTTCTTGACACAGCCTTCAGAACCAATTGCCAGGCATTTCTGCTGTGCAGACCCACTCAGGCACCACATACAGCAGGCACAGACCCACAGCACTGCTGGCATCACTACAACTTCCAAATCATCTCTGTAGGGACAGAGTTTGCATTTTTCGAGTGCCACTCCAGACAGCATCAGTTCTCCTGAGTTTTACACAGAGAA
Source organism: Campylorhamphus procurvoides (assembly GCA_013396655.1). Lineage (NCBI taxonomy): Eukaryota > Metazoa > Chordata > Aves > Passeriformes > Dendrocolaptidae > Campylorhamphus > Campylorhamphus procurvoides. The sequence continues at coordinate 690,505 of WBMV01003298.1, read as the reverse complement.
ATGCTTTGCTTGTCTTCTATAGAAATATTTCAAACCAACTTTTATCTCACACAAAAGAAATATAATTATGCTGATAACCCAATAATTTCAAAAGCTGAAAACTACTTTATCAGTCAGCCTTTTCTAAGAAAACTAGACAGGCAAAAGCATAAAAGAAAAAATAAATATACATACAATTAATATGGTAACTAAGTTTAATAAGCACATACATAGAAAAGCCCAAAAATGAAAAATTAGCTTTTATTCTTAAAAACTATTAAGAATTATTCTGAACTTTGCTACACAGATGACAGATCACAACCGCTAAAAAAAACTCAAAAAACTCAAAAATACACAGATTTGAAAATCTCACATTTCTCTGAATTAATAGTAATAGCTTATCCATGCAACCCACATCTTTGCTGCAGTAGTGGTGCTCAGGGGGAATAGCTGGGGGTACATTTGACATCTCACCCAAGGCATCTTAAAAGGAAAATCAGCTCCTGGACAAAATACTTGCTGCATTGGGGTTTTTGTCTGAAATTAAAACAAAAAAAATCAGAAAGCTAAAAAAGGTGAAAAAATTCGTGACTGGAAAAAAAAAAGCTCCTTTCGCAGTGAGAAGTCAGCACTTTCCTCGAGGAATGAAAATCTCAACCTGCTCTGCTCTCTACAGGAAGATATCTGCTAGGACTGGCAAAGGCAGGCAAGGCAGCCACCAGCGGGAAGCCTTAGGGACTGTCCCCACAATGCCACCGGGAGGTGTCCCTTCCTCCCAACGCAGCAGAGCACTAAATCCACACACAGCTTCGCGTTTAAGCGCTTTAACAAAGAGGAACGTGCTGCTGAACCGGGGACTTGGCAACTCATGGTTTGCATTTTTACTTTTGAAAAATATTTAAACAATAAACAGATGCCCTGATATGATAAAGATCCCTCTGCTCAGGAACAGCGATGGAGCGGCCGTGTCCTTTTCGGGAGCAGAGAGCACCAACATCGCCAGCACACTGATGCAAGAATTAAGGGGATGTTTAAAATATTGCTGTCTGAGTCAAGTGTTCAGATGTTTTGTACTTCAGAGAGCTCAGGCTGTCACTCTGCTCTATCACAAACTTGATCTAACTTTGAAAGTTTAATCACCTTTATACAAGCTGTGAGATTTAAGAGATGAGTCAACCAATCAGTTCCAAATAATTACTCAATTAGAAAAACAAGTTGACGGTTTCCCTTGAACAGAAGCAGCACAAGGAGAATTGCCAAACTCACATATTTTTAAGCAAACCTAAATAGTTAAGGTTTGGAGGTTTTTTTAATAAAACCAGAGAAAATCACAATTTTGTTCTTTAAGCAACTAAATTTTACAGGAAAAAAATCATTACTGAAGTTTTACGATATATACTCCAGTGAAAGCTGATTAATTGGCCTGAATCTCCACATTAACAAGCCCTAATCCTCTTGTCAGGAGAGCTCCTTACAAGCTTCTCTCTCCAGTGGTGTAAAAGCACTGATGAGAACAGAGATCTGTATCTCAAAGCACTGTCCAGCCAGCCTGGGATTATCTCTCATCTCCTAAATCTTAACAGCTCTGTAGAAAAGCAATTAAGCCTCCAAAGTTAGATGAAGTCTGTGATAGAGCACAGTATCAGCTTGAGCAGTTTAAGAAAAGGCTAACACAAAAAGGCCTGACACAGAGCTCCAACATGATTCTTTAAAATAACCATTTGCTCCTCACACAAGCATCAGCTGAGGGTCCTGCACTTAGCAAGGAGCATATTTGTATCACATTAAAGAGCATCTAATATGTTATTTCTAGTTGTTTTAAAAGTGCTTGTATTTTATACAAGCTGGTGAGACACTGCAAGTTAGCTGAAATAATTATTACACTAATACCCTTTAACAAATTGTCTATTGTTAAGAATTTGAGGATTGATCCTGCCCATAAATCCCTTAATGCTGTCTTTTGTGCAAGTGGAATTTCACTCTGCAGCAGAACACAGCATAGCTGTAATGTTTTCTGCTACTGTTTGAACTTGTATAATGAGTGTGATGGAGCCACCTCATGCCAGTAAACTAAAAACTAGTGTTTTTCTGGGCTTCTTTATTCTTAGTTTAACTGTGAACAGCCCAGAACAGAGTTTAAGGTCCTATTTCCAGAGCTATAGCACGATGCCTTAATATGGTTTAATCGTTACATCCTCTCTAGATGGCTGTATGACAGTATTTTAAATTAAAAAAAAAAAAAAAGAAGGAAAAAAAAACAACCACACAACTATTTTGGTCTCCCCAGAGATTTGCTTGGCACAAAAGTTTTGGGAGATGTCTAAATATAGACAGTTCTGGTGAGATCCGGGCCTATGAAGATAACTCTGCACTATTTTTGACTGTTTAACAAAGATGCTGGAAACACAATGGCTTCAAACAAACACTGCTTTGGCTCTCCCCAGCACCACAGAAAATAGATGAGGTGCTTACAGAGTGCTTTAGGATGGAAAAAACCAACGAGTCCAACCAGTAACCCAGCACTGCCAAGTCCACCACTAAACCATGTCCCTAGGTGCCATATCGACACATCTTTTAAATACCTCTGTTTCAGAGAGACTTCCATCAACACCACTGTAAAAAACTATCAATCCTCTACTAAGTAGTACATCAATCAAAATAGTGGCATGCAAATCATGATCCATTAAGTACTTCACACTTGATTACTCACGACATTTTAGAGAGGGTCATACATTGATGAGTTGCTTCTCTCTTCTTTGCCCTTTGCTATTTGGAGTGCATAACCACTTCTAGTTCATTACCAATACAAAATTTGCATGAAACTCAACTTCAACAAGAGGAAAACAGCAGCTCAATTGTTTGTTCTTTTCTCCTTAAATTTGCTCAAGCTGTATGTTTCTCTACTCTACACAAATCACACCTTTCCAGAAGTGCTGGACTTGAGGCATATGCAGGTGCACCCTTGTTTAAATATGGCATTTGCTACCAAAGACATTCTGAAAGTGGAAGACTCAAACCACCCAGGACTTCCCTATATGCCTTTTTTTTCCTCCCAACTCCCTCCTAGACATGAAAATCAGTTTGAAGTTTCACAGAATGGTTAAAGTAGGAATGGACCACTGGAGGGCATCTACTCCAACCTCCCCACTCAGGTAGGATCCTCTAAGAGCACATTACTCAGGACTGTGTCCAGACAGCTTTGAATATCTCCAGGGAAGATTTGACTCTCATTAGGCTTACAACCCCCCAAACATTTCAGGAGCCACCACAGCGCCATCCTTCTACACTTGTTCTCACAGCCTGAAGTTTCACAACAAGGTGTGATCTCACTGCTAGGTGGGAGACCAAGACACGTGTAATTCCTGGCTCTGCAAGAGGCTGAGGACAGCCTGCCTGACCTGCCTCTGGCATCCATGGACATACTCTGTATCACAGTATTAAGAGAAAAAAAAAATCACTCACTTTCCTCCCACCTGGTCTGGCCTCAACTGCTCACCAACTTCCAGCTCATCTCTCTCCGGATCATGGGAGGTTCCCCCGTATGGATAACCCTTTCTCATGGGAGTTAATGGCCAGGAAGAAGAAGGGAGCAGGAAAGAGAAAGCAGGGCTGCTCCTTGGGGCCCCCTAAATTGATGGGTGCAACTACACATACACGCAGAGTGTAAACTTCAGTATACATGCCTCAGATTATCCAGTTAGAAAGTGGAGTAAGATTCACAATAGATACATCTAAAAGCTGTTGTGATGTTTAATTAAGCAATAGAGCACTTGGAGATCTCCAGATAACAACGTGCCCATATAAGAGAGGAGGTGATTACTTCTGATGAAACAAATCATGACAACAACCTGGCTCAGCAGGGAATACCCAGAGCTGTGTCAATTCTCCTTTTACAGCCCTGATGAAGGAAGATTGTGGAGATTTGTTTCCCTGCACTTTTGAATCTCAGGCTTTGGCAAGATGTTCTAGAGGATGCAGAGAAATGCCTGCATTGGCTGCACGTGCAGAGATGTGAAATACAATCCCTGTTTGAAAATCAAAGAGCTGGGAATCTGCTCCTGTCAACAAGCCTTTCAATAGAGAAGAATAATTTAGCAAGAATAGATGAAATCTCCCACCTTAGGGTGATCTGGGTGGCTGTGAGGAGAAACGCGTTTTGGCAGTTCCCACATTCTTTTGTCAAACTTCTGTTGTCTGGGAAAGAGCAGAGTGCCAGAAGCCCTTGCAGGTGAATACCTTGGCTGTTTCATGCTCACTTGATTTGGAGTAATAGCGTGTTTATCTAGACGGTTTGGAAAGGTATTAATGAGATCAGCAAATCCCTTCCATGTATAAATTACAAATCACCTTCAGCAATGCCATGTAAATTATCAAGTCAAGTGATAACATGCTTATTTATCTGTGACAGTCTTTTATCACCAATAAATAAAAGCAAGACAGGAGTTACCTCAGGAGAAAATAGCAATGAAGCACAATCTTTTAGGTCACGAAGAGAAACACCAGCACAGCCGAACCCCTGTATCACGACATCCTGAAGGATATGCCAGGAGTGGCATTGTGCCAGTCTAGAAGCAGTGGGGAAGCAGCGTGTTTGCTGTTCCTGTTCAGGTGCACGGAGTGCTTCCCACCACGTTGGTGCACCAGCACTTAATCTGCAGAGAGCAGATGTATCCCTAAACCTGCGCTCAGGGCCTCTCCTCATCATCACACATCCCTGCAGTGTGAAGGCACTGGGTGCACAGAGACTGGTGTGGGGGACCTGTTGTAACAGCCCCAGCAAGCAAGAGGTTCAAAAAAAGAACAGCTAGAGAGATATCAGTTTTATATCAGGCTGGTGTGAGTTCTGGATAAGAATAATTACAATTTGAGCCAGACTTAGCTTTTAAATCCTCTACTATCCTGAATTCACAAGACATATCATGAACTAATTCCTTTAGCTGCTGTATAGCATATTTATATCAGAACTCTGCCCATCCATCTTCGAGGTCCAGACAAGTCACAGATTTACAACACAGCTGCTGCTCTCAGTGTATAGGATTTGGCCCAGTTGTGCAATGGGCATGTCACCTGGTAAAATTTTATAGGGTTATTTTATAGAGGCAGTCATTTAATGAATGCTTTAAGCCAAGTTTTTATTCACAAGTTCTGCAGAAAGTCTCTCTTTGTATGAGAAGGTACATTAAAGAATATATGAAATTAAATAAAATTCTGAGGAATAGAACTGCAGAAACTGGTGCTCAGCCTACCAAAAATAGTCATGATAGGACCTTTCTCCCCCAGCTTAGACTTTTCCCAGACAGCTCCAGGGGCGCTCTCAGCAAACACACCAATGAGCAGGTGGAAATTATGATTTATGAGAGGGTGGCAGAGGCCCTCTGACTCACTCCAGGGGAAGCATCCAGAGAATGAATCCATCTCTACCAAAGCAAAGCCAGAGCAACTGAAAGCTTCCATGGTGGAGGTGCCTGTAGCTCCTGGGGGAGATGGCGCTCACACTGGGCACTGCAGGAGACACAGTAACAGCTTCGAGACCAGACTAGTTCCAGCATGAGAAGTGGGCCCACAGCTGATCCAATTGCTAAAGCAGATTAAGACTTTCAGGGGACTGGGTTAATGCTCTCCAGTGTTGATGAACAAGTGACAGGTTTCTCCACTCTCTCGACACAGATCACCAGAAGCCAGACCACCCCCAGCCAATGAGTCATCCATCCCCAGATCCCCTCTGAGTCTCCTGCACCCCTGGTCACCAGAGCAGGTACCCAGAGGGCACAGTCCCCAGGCTGGGATACAGGTCAGGACACAGCCCAGCCTGCAGAACCTGTGCCCCAGCACTGGTGACACACAAGAAGGAAAGCTTCCTTTCGAATTCCTGCTGGATGTCATACAGCTGTTGAATGGGTGAAAGTGACAAAACAAACACAATTTTGCTTCTAATCTGGAAAAGCATCCTTCTCCAACGAAACTATCGGCAAATGAACCTAACAATAACATCCCGTTCTGGCTCAGAGGCCCTCACAGATGACATGACAGAGCTATTTATTCAAATATCTACATGATACATAAATTACTGCAAGATAATAAACAAAGAAATTAGTTGTGGTAACCATGGAGCTATTTAGGAAATGGCCAAAAGCACCACTGACTTCAGTCCAGGCCACAAAAATTTACTTTAGCAAAGAAATGTGGTGGTGAGGCTGGAGCTGGCGTGTGACTCACGTCCGCCCTGATCACCTCACGCTCTTCCTGGTATGATAAGTTATCAGCTCAGAGTTCTTATGAATGCTATTTTATCTACTGTAATTTTGTCTCAATAATTAACAGAATGCTATCACCAACATCCAAATTACATCTAAGATAGCTTCCTAAGAGTGAGGTTTTAAAATGTCGTTGGCAAGGTGATCTTACACAAGTCAAACAAATATGCTTGGGTATGCAAGACATCTATTTTCAGCACACATTTTTCACTTTTCAAAAGATCACAGATTCACACAGACTAACCTCCACTTCCCACCTTCCACCAGGACAGAAGACCTGAGAAAGAAATGCTCCCCTTTTTCTTTCTGCCTCTGTCAACTACTAGTGGGTTCATCCCAAAACAGAAAAAAATACTCCGCAAAACTCTATTGTCTTTCTAGTGTTCCTCTGATTGTCAAATTTCATACAATGAGACACCTTACAGCTATAGATGGATAATCCTCGGGAGCAGCCTCAGCAGCCACCTGTGGCCAACAGAACCTTTTCCACTGTGCTCACCCCACAGAAGTGCTACTGGCACCCTCCCTTTGACCACCAAAACTGAGAATTTGATAGGTTGCCCCCTCAAGAAGTCCTCCAGGGACCACCACTTACTTGAATTTTCAAACATTTTGACACATGATTACCAAAGTCTTTATTAGCCTAACAAAAAGCCACAGGAGAGCCTGTACTTTCAAAAACTAATGCTCAGATCAGCATATTAGTTTTCCATGCTCCTTACTTGTAATTACTTCGAGCTTTTTCTTGCCTGCATTCATTAAGAAATATAAACTTAAACAACCAAACCCAGGATTTTCTAACAGAACAAAACCACGAAATTTGTACATAATCAAAATGTGAGGCAGCTAGGCAGAACAGGAGGAAACGTGCTCCCTGCAATGAATTAGTTATGGCATGCCTGATGTGCCAGGTTTATTTTCTAGACATATTTTTCATGTGTGAAGGTGCAGCCAAACAGCAGCCACTAATGGGCCAGTAAATCTGCACTGTGCCAGGCAGAGCCCCAAATACATGAGATCAGCAACTCACTTGGGGAAGAGGGGAGATGGTTATTTTGCTGTATTTTATTCTCATGCACTTGCTTGCTTATGTTTTGTGAATGTGCCAGTTAGGGCTGTTTTTTTTTTTTAGTTGTGCCCAACTCATCATGGGACATAAGTAATCTTTTGAGACACATATGAATCACTTTTGTCAACATTAAGAGGGTTTTGACATTGCAAACACTTAGTGACTTCAGTCTGAAATTTGCAATAATTTTAGGGCTTCAGAGGAAAAAAGGGGTTAAATATTTAACTAAAGGAGAGAAAATTCCAGGCCTAAAATAGATGGCTCCCACTGAGGTTGCCTTAAAGCAACAAGAAGGAAAGTCACTCCTACACAGGAACAGTTACACTGGACTCATCCATGGCCTTAAAAACTAGCTCACCAAGACCCCTGGCTGAATGGCCCCAAGTCCATGGGGATGAACAGGAGCCCCTGCATGGGCTGTGCCCTGCCAGTACCAGGCTGCTACTGCCACATGCACCAGAGGGACCGTGGGCAGGGACCCCCAAAGAGCTCCTTCCCACCTTTGATGGGGACCCTTGGGCAGGCACCAAAGAAGCCAAGTCCAGCATACAGAGCAGCTGCTCTGGGATATTAAAAGGCTTCCCAGAACTGCTGCTGAGGAGCAACCCCAGCTTCCAAATACTTCAATAGTAACCTGAACACTTGCAGAGCTGCCACTGACTCATAACCCAATTACACTGGAAATTCTGCAGCTGGGGAGTAAAGGTGCTGCCTCAGAGCTCCTCCGCCTTGTTACACACACAGAACCCATGACAAAGGGCATTTGCAATTCAGAGCACTCACTGATTCAGGGTCTGAGTTTCCAAGTTTCAAGAATTCTACGTAATTGCAAAATCTAAAGCATGGATAACAACAGACTGATTTTTTAGCATCTACCTGAAGAAAGCAAAGATGAAGGCTATTATTAGTTCAGCTTCTTGAGGGGGACTTCCCATCAGTGTGTTTTAGAGACTTGTTAAACAAAGTGTTTTGCAGTAAATCACATGGAAATGTGAACTCAGCAAATGCCAGAGGCAATGACAAGCGGATATAAATGACAATCAGAAAGGCGTGTCCGGATGCTTGAGGTATGAGCCACGATAAGGTGCTTGTGAAATTTCACCTGCCCGGATTGGGACAGAGGTTGTTGGCCTTCAGAAAAAGAAAGAAAAAAACAAAAAAACCTCTGATGTGCTAATTAGAAAGTAAACTATATGTATGTCTGAACAGACAGCCAAATATTCTAGCCTCAGCAGGGAATAAAAGATACAGATTATGGGAATTAGCCTGAATCAGACCTCACTGAATGGTCATGGCAAGGCTGGAGAAAGACAGCGCAAGCCAATAGTTGCTGCAAGCACCTCTTTAGTCAGCAGGAAGACTGAATTCTTTCCACATAATCATTCGTGTGCACTCACAGATTTCTGAAATATATTTAGCAGACCTCTGTTCGCCTTCTCTGAGCTGCTTTTGACTTTTTAGAAAATACATGGAGCTGATAACAATCCTTACAAATTTTGAGAAAGAAAAGCAGACAGTCACATACCTTAGCTGATTAAATGTTGAACATTAACAACACCCATTACCATCACCTGCAGATAGAGATGACTAACAAAAAGGAACATGAAATCACATTACTGCATTCAGCAAAACTTCAGAAAATGCTACTTTTCACAGTCAAAAATAGCCTACCTTACCAGCCCAGATTTGATCAGCCCATTCTGTCAGCAATAAAAGCTGTTTTCTAGGCCACAGCATTTTCCATTAATGCAATCTGATTTGCCACTGCATTTTTAGGAAGCAAAGGTGAATGTGCGATATTGAGAGAGGGCAGTCTGTAATCCAGAAATGAAAGTCTGAAACTCCTCATGTAGGGCAAGGTCAAAGAACAGTTGCCTATGGAAAACCCCACGCAGAGACTCACATACCACATTCTAGTTGGTATTCCCAGGAGCTTTGTACTAAGGATATTTTAAATAAACAGTAATATAGTTCCCAATAAATTATTTTTAAAATGTGGAGATAATGACTTCTTATATAGCTTTATTACTACTTGCACTTACAAATACGTCACCTGGGTAGTTTTATCTCCCACATTAGTTGATATTTAAGAAGTTCTGATTATTACTCACATTGCTCTGAGTGTTAGATCCGCTCCTAGCAACTGAGAGAACAAAATAAGCCAAAATAAAACACAATGTTATTTTAGAAGCCACAATGTAAGTTACATAGGACAAAATCCTGCCTGCATGTTTCTAAGAACTGTGATACCATACAGAAGTAGTGACAAAAGTGGTGGCAGTTTTTGGTAGAGACAACTATCATTCATAAGCTACCAGCAAACTAAACAAAAATTAACAAGTTCCATAAAGCAATTAAAATCCAAAGTGTAAAGTAGGTGTAATGACTCACCAGCCTGATCACTGCTCTCATAAAATCACCCTAGTAATGCATGGCCTGAGTCTCCTCACATTCACATCACCATAAAATCAAGTAGCAAATTGAAATTCTCATCATTAGTGGAGTTTCACCGGTAGAAATGTTGTAAGGCAGGAGAAGCAGAACAGACCCAAGGGCTGCACATGGACAAGACTCACACAAAACCAGATCTGTGCACCACACTGTGTGTGAGTTTGGCTACATGAGGGGTCACTGTAGGGACCAGAGGACAGCTATTCGCACTCCACTGCACAGTCTGCACACTGTGCGTTGCTTTATCAATCCCACTCTCTAAAGACAATTAAGTGGGTGCTGTCATCATGTCTTAGAGGTAAAGCACATCCCCTTCCTGGCAGCAAAAAAACCCTGGAATGATGGCCTAAAATGTCCTCCAGTGGGTTTAAAACAAAAAAAACCAAAACAGGACAAAACCCAACTAACCAAACAACCCTCACTCCAAACTGCAGAAGGGAACAAACACTATGTAAACTCCTAATTTCTGCATTTTAAACCCACCTCATTACTGGGAGCACAGCCCTCCTCCTTCATCCCACCCTCTGCAGCGCCAATAGAATAATGCTTACAATTTGTATGTGATCCAGACATAGAAGATAATTCTCATTCTAGACTTGTATCCAGCTGAAAAGTTTCAAAGATGTTGTAAGACTTAATACAATAAAACAACTGTCCTTGTTCTCCCAGATAACAAGGCTTTTTTAGTGTTTAAAATAACCAATATGCATTCCATGCATATTTAAACACATCTTTGTATCGTTTCTTTATAAAGACAACTTTGGCCCTCACAAAAGAGGCTGTTCATGGTCTTAGGTAATGCAGAGTATATTAATTGGGCAATACCTCACACTTATTTTGGAATGTTAATTTGGACAGAGCCCAGTTCTCACTGCACTGACTGTCACTTGCTGACTCTTTAGACGGGTGGCAGTGAATTAGGAGCACAACAGCACATTTGTGAGGTGAATTTCAAGCATGCTTGGGTGTCATGGTGTGGCTTGAGCAGTGATCCCAAATCACCGGAGCTGATGGGTTGAGATTTAATAACCTAGTTTAGGTGGCAGATGTCGTTGGCAGTTTGGGATAGGCTTTTAACTTTGGATGGAGGAAGAGAGTTCAAAAATTAACTAGATACTCCCTGCCAAAATCCATCACCAAGCCTCTGCCAGGAATGAAGCAGCTCTTATTCACTGCTTACACAGCTCATATCAAAGTTAGCCCTCAAACTCATGATGTTAAAGAGTCCATGCTACATAGTAATTTGGGACACCACATGCCTTCAAAAAATACAAGCAGGATGTTTAAGCAAATGGAATGGCCCGTGAACCAGAAACTTCCACAGCCTGTGTTTGAACAGAGGAGCTCAAAGCAGACAAGGATTTGCATAGATGCAGGTGCGCCCTTCCCTCCTGCTCACCCAAAGCCATTCCCAAGGCTGTGACCCGAGACGTGCCCGGGGGAAAGATGGGGAGGGAAAGCTGAGCACGAATCAAGTGCCACCCTGCAGTACAAGGGACCCTCTGAAGCTGGAGGTTGCTCAAGCAGCCATGGCTCCAGGACACTGGTTTCTCAGGGCCAGAATCCTACCAAGACCTCAGTACTTGCTGTCGGGATTGTGGTGCTGACTCAGCAAGGCTCTGGGTGCTTCAGGCTGAGAGCAGCCCTGGGGGAAAAGGCAGGGCTTTTCAGCACTTCCAAATCCGCTCTTTTAGCAAAGCCTGGTCCATAGCCCCACTCCTCCCCTTCCCTTCGGTATTTTCTGGACCAGAAGCAGTGTTAGATAGTCCTTTGCTATCCCCTTAGCAGTTTAGGTACATCAATTTGCCTGAATTTGCCCCAGCAAAGCCAGCAGCAACATACTGTGACTCGCAGTGTTACCTCCCCTTATAAGGCACTGCTACATTGCTCTTCCTCTTTCTCAAAATGAAGCTTGGTTGAATCAACACAAAATTACACTGAGAAAGACCCTTCTTTCCTTTAAACTGAGGACAGACATGTTTTTGGTAACTGATGTTTTTAAGATTTGGGCCATCGCATGTGAGTCTACAAAAGACCCCTTCCAGGTTTTGATTACTTACGTGCTTCTTTCTTACACAAACCGATGCACTGAAACAAAAATGAAAGCTCCAACCCTTGGCTGGGTGGCAGACACCTTCCTCACCTGGCACTCGCCCAGCCACAAGCCACTCAGGTGAGGTGGCTCAGGTGAGGACTTGGGGCACTGCCACTTCTGCTCAGTGACACATCCTTCCTCATCGCTCCACAAACGTCACTGCTGACCCCAGCCCTTATTTCCTGCTACTCCCTTCCCTGTTGCAATGACATTCCCAGCAAGAGCCTCAAGTAACAGCCTGGGGTACAAAAGGAGTGACTAACTCTTTTTACATTTTCAGTCATACATGGTGATCTCCTAACAGGCAACAGCACTGACAAGCCCTTCCTGCAAAACTCTACTTAGCAGACGCTTTTCTGTGCAAAGATGCTCATAATCATATCTTAGGGCAATTAGAAACACAAATTGTTTTTCCCTTTCTCCTCCCAGTCAGTGGCTAGCTGTGACCTTGAAGTACAAGCCAACACAGCCAGGACAGGTAGGGCCAGCTGCCGCAGGGAGTGGGGCTGAGACCTCAGCTCAGCCTGCTGGGATTCAGCCGGGCTGCCCTGCAAACAAGGGCTCAGCCAGGAACAGCCGGGTCAGAACTGGATGAAACAAACAGAGAAGAAAGCAAGTTTGACTTTCAAATGGGGAAGAGCACCCCAGTGGCCAAAAACCCAGGATGGGAATACACTGCTCTCATAAGGGTTCAATGTTTTTCAGACAGGGTTAACTGGGAGCAAAGCACCCACCTTACATGATAAAGTGAGGTCCTAATACAAGGCAAGCAGGGTCACTGTAAACATGTCATATTTTATTGCCTTGATATTGCAGACTCCCATGAGAGCACTACAATAATCTTTAGGATTCCATGAAACATCAAAATGTTAATACTAAAATCAGTAAAATCTCTCAGTTAAGATACACTTCCAGTTTTATTAAAAACTAAAAAAACCTGTGATTTGCTAGCATTCTCATAATTCAAAGGAATAGTCTTTCTCTGCCACTTCCCTAAGCTCAGGAATTTACACTAGCAAACAAAATGAGTGTTGTAGGCTGAAGTTACTCTTTGATCTAGTATATAAACCCAGAGTAAATTCAGGTTCAATTACAATATTTAAATTTATGACATCTACAGTGCTGTACCAACTTAGTGACAAATGCCAGTTTCATATAAAAAACATGTATTAACATGCACAAGCTACAAAAAAGAAAAATCAATTGCCTCTATACAGATGTGACAAAATGTACTTTGGCAGTTATATATAGTCTTTTATATGTATTTGTCAATACATTTGATTGCAGTTGTAGATACTACAAACAACCCATTATTACAAAAATTTCTAGTTTGATATACTGAAAAGTAAAATTTGCTTTACTGATACTTGTGTGCACTTACATGCATATTCACCAATGCAGTCATTGTTACTGCCGAAATTTCATTTGCATGCAAAATACCTCTGGTGCAAATTACCAATAACATAAGGGAGCCCATGAAATGTTAAAGACTTCAAAGGATGAGAGAAAAACTATTTGCATTTTGGGCCTGATCCAAAGAACATTAAAGTCAAGGGGAATCTTTCCATTGGCCGCAACAGATGTTCTGACTCAAGGAAGTTTTGATGCAAGTTATTGACATAACAGTAAGCCAGCAAGACCACAAAATCCACTTTCTGAAGAAACCGAAAGTGAACTTTGCTAAATACTGATTTACTGCTTTTCATCATGCCAGTTGTCTCTCAGTTTCTGCCAGAACAGTCTCTGCTGCCTTTCCTGCTGTTGCCAGCACACCTTTCTGTTCAGTACCCCACATTCAATCCAGTTTTCACATCTACACTTTCTTTTTTCTTGTTCACAGCTTTTAAATTCTTTCTCACTCCACAGATACGTAACTTTGTAACAGTGTTGTTCAATTCCACAGAAGTGACTTATGAGACAAGTATCTATACAGGACAACATAAAAACTGTCAAAATAGGTTTTAATAGATCTCTCCCTGTAGAACATACAGATATCAGCTGCTTTCAGTCTTGGGAAAACTGCTAGAGGGTCTCATAACAGATGTAAACTGTTAGCTGCTCTCATCTGTTTGAGAATAATCAGCTTAATCAACACTGCTCAAGCAATCTCTGCTCTACTCCATCAATATTTCAGTGCAACTTTTCATACTGCATAAACATAGTAATGCCTTCTACATCAGCACAGAAAAGACCTGTTCATGTAAAGGAGAGGAAACACAGTACAGCAAATGAAAATAAGTGACTGGACTTGCAACAGTGCAGGTACTAGGTAGAGAAATAATAGCAAGTTTATTTAAATAAGCTTGAATAATTTATTCCTTTTAGGAAGGAACATTATTCCTAGCATGACCCAAAAATAAATGAATAGTAAAAGGAGCATTTCTCTAGTCCAAACATTATTAACAAATGCCATACCTATTCGAGGTGTGTCACCAGTAAGCAAAATCAAACCCACTGCAAGAGAACTAAAAAAAAAGTACTAGAACATAGCGTACATTTTTCTTCCTCTCTATACTTCAAAATCATAAGCACTCCTCATATTTCACGGTAAAAGGTTTTATTTCTTGGTTCCTGCAGCTCAGGTAATGATATCATAACTCAAAGGTGGTGTAAGACTCACTATAGCTCTGACCTCGTAAACAATTTTAATATCCCTTTTCCGCATCCCAACAGATATAGGACTGCACCTGAGCAACCAATACCTCCTCAGTAGTTACCTGTTTATTCAACTTATAAGTGAGCACACGTGCTGCACATTAAAACCAACCTGGATGCAAAGAAAAGGCTTCTGTCTGCATGAAAGGACCATCTTTCAGCAAGCTGAGATCCAGCAGCCAAGTATCTCAGGTGCACAGGAGGAAATAGAAAATTAATCCAAAACACAGCACAGATCCCCAAATCAAGGCACACAGCACCACAACTGCTACGTGCACCTAGTCTGGGCTACTCAAGTGTCAGAGATGGTGTGCTGCTCCCGAGCAGTGCTGCTGCAAACCGGGGTGGAGGGAGAACCCAAGCAGGAGCAGCATTTCTGCTCCTTTTCCTTTGACTTGGTACCAGGAAGAGCTCTTCATGGCTATTCCACAGCACGCCTGTCACATTGTATCATCTCCACGGACTCAGATAACTAGGAGATATTAATGCCAGTAAAACAATGATACAAACTTCTATAGAGCCCTGGTCTGCTGAAAAGCCATGGTCTGTTCAAAGTCCCTCTGCAAAAGACTGGAACAAACTGATAGAGGGGTATCCAAGATGCCTAAAGAAGGTTCTGTTTAGCTGAAACTGGAAAACTGAAATGCACAGCAAGAGCTTTAGCAGCCACAAGACACTTCAGACTGGAAAAGTTTCTCTTGAGGTAAAGAGGTCAGGAGACAGTACGATCAAGTCTCTGTTTCTAGGTCAGACCTCAAGAGC
Organism: Campylorhamphus procurvoides; assembly: GCA_013396655.1. Lineage (NCBI taxonomy): Eukaryota > Metazoa > Chordata > Aves > Passeriformes > Dendrocolaptidae > Campylorhamphus > Campylorhamphus procurvoides. The sequence goes on along the minus strand of WBMV01003298.1, from coordinate 675,240 downwards.
TACTTTTCAGCTCTAAGACAATGGTGATCCCGTAACAGCTGTATAAGAGCACTAACCAAAAGAGATGAGGAATAATATGATCCCAGATACTCTAGTCCCCAGCCCCACAGGAAGATAACCTGTACTTAAACCATGTTACTTGGTGTCTAACTTACTCTGAAAATCCTCTGATACAGAGACTCTCTCACAATCCTGGGCAATCTCCACTGGCACTACAAATTTCTGTAATTATGACTTGTTTTTTATTTAATTTAAGTCCAGCCCAATCTTCTGTTTTTGCAATTTAAGCTCATTATTTCCTGCCCTGTTATCAGCTCTATCTTTACAGCCACCTTCTACACATCTGTGGTTAAAGCAGAATGGTGAGAGACATTTCAAAATATCTTCAACTTTAGGCAAGTTCAACCTTTGAACACCTATAAGTGAGCTGTTCATCAAGCACTAACATGGCAAAAGTGATGCCTTAGTCTCTTAAGCCTGCTTAAGGGCTACAAATCCACCAGTCAAGGTCTGGACTAGTTAAAAAGCCACTACCTAGTATTTCAATTATTTCCTTGTGGAATAAGGCTAAAATACACTTGTGGATGTGAATAGGTAAAACAGAATCCACAACTTTCTGAAAAACCTCTGTGAGGGTCAAATTGAAGAGTGCTCTCAACAATTTATTTCCCCTTACCACGTGTACTTATTTGTTATCGAAGTCTGCCTGCAAGATTCACAGTGCTGTGCTCAGGGCAATAAACAATATATTTTGAGAAACCATGTACAGACTGAATGAAGATACAGGATTTACAACCTAATACAGAAAGAAGAGGCAAGTCAAATCAGCACTGGGCTGTCTAGATAGTATCTCTATAGAGCATCAGTAATGCTTAGTAAACTTAAATTCATACCACACTTTTGGCTCTTCAGAAGGTTTTTACATAAAAAACAGCAACAAAAAAGTATCTGGCAGAGTACAGGGGTTATTTTCCAGAAACAGTTGTGAGATCTGATTTTCTTTTTCATCAGCATGACTCATCCACAGCCTCACTATCTGACTGACAACTTCCCTGGACAGAATCAATGAGAGCAGTGGCACCAACCAGGTCTAAGTCTCCAGACTGTGGGAAAACTCCTGGGAAATATTAAGAGCCTTTTTCGGCTTCCTGCCAACACCATGGCAGGGGAGAGGAGGAGCTTTCATCCTATTAATCATAAAGAGTTGTAGGTAAGTTGTCAGAGTCTCACATCTTCATACTCACTTCAGATTGTTTTATAATGGGCAAATTCTGCCCTCCTCTATACTCTGACAACACCTAATAACTGAGTGACACAGGTATAGTATTGGACCTAACTGCATTTTAAAGCCCAAATAGTGCACTTGCACTGTAAACTGAGACAGACAACTTTTTTTTCTTTGCCCTCCCCACAAGTCCCTGTGACACAATACCTCTGACACATTGCAAATTTCTGAAGACTTATTCCTTCCAAACAAGAATCTTCCTTGTTATTTAGCCAGGCTGAAGGGCATTTCACCATCATTTATGGCAGAGGCACAGAGAGCAGTGAATAGTAATTACTCAGCATTTGTTAAAGCAACAGCCTCACCTTTAATAATTGCACAGTCACATTTCTTTCCACAGGGTCAACCAGAACTCCGGAAGGGAGACTTGCTGATTGACACAAATATGTTTGTATTTCAAAGGGCAAACTACAAAGTCAAATAAAAGACAACGTTTGCACAAGAGTTAACTTTGTCATTCAGTATTCTCAAAGAGCTCTACAATCCCATGGAAAAATGTCTCTCCCTTGCTGTAGCACCTTTTTAACTCCAACTTTAATACAGGTGTATGGAGAGGTCATATTAGCATGATTGCTGCAGAAGGCAAGCTAAACATAGAACTATGAGAAAGAGGACTTAGTGGTGATCTTTAAAGAAGCAGAGCAATACAGTGGGCAGAGCTTCTGCCCCCCAGCACCTCCAGTGAACTGACAGAAGCTAAAAACTCAGCACAAGTTAGAGCAACAGGCTTCTCTAATTGCATAGACAGTCAAACCAATGTCCAACCAAACAGGAAAGACAGAGGGGAGACCTCCTTCTGTGCACTCTCATACCCCAGTCACAGTTCTTCTTGAACTGAAGGGACCAGCTCTGCACAGTCACCATCCCAGTGCAGCCTAATGGGAAGGAGATGAGATAATAAGGTCAAATGCTGCTCTTGGGAGTGCACCACTCCTGTTAGGAGAAGGGCAGTTCCCTGCAGTGCTGGATAAGCCCCATGGTGCATCTCCACCAGCCTCCATCACAGCCAGTACTGCTCTTTCACAATGGACAAGATCTCCTTCCCCTTTATGGGACCAGCTGCCCTCCCTGGAAATGCTGTGGTCATGCTCCTTTCCCTTCTGCTGAGAGCGACTGTAGGTGGATTTTGTTTTCCTTTCCCTCACAAATTAAAGAATCCTAACACTGTAAATGGATGCTTTCACAGTGCCCACAACCCTTTGAGCTCACTTTCCCAAGCTATTGGGTGTGTTGAATTCAAGGTTACCAAGTACATTAATTCTGGGCATATTGAAACTGGACACCGAGAGCACGTCTTCAAAGAGCCACTGAGAACTTTAAGGTGAACCAACTAAAGGGGTAAAGGATCTGCACATGGGTAGATTAAGCCAAAAAGGATGGAAACAGTCTTGTAGGTAATGTACCTTAAGTTATTCACACTGACTTCACCCCTTTAGCTGACTGCTTTCAACCTTCCTCCCCATATAGACAAGCCTTTGAACCTCAAAGCATTACGAAACTGTGTACACTATCAGCCACATGTATATGCGTGTGTGCTGTACTCAGTATCATGTCCAACTCAAAGTATTGGGCCCAGTATTTTAATCTTGTATGGATTTTTGGAAGTAGTCCAAATTTGGGTCAGCCTGACAGAAGTCCTGGGAGCAGCACAGGACAGTTTCTAATGTGCCATGGGAATGACTTCAGCAACTAACCACAAAAAGGGTTCTTTCACATTAAGTGTAACTACTGCTACTCTGAGATTAAATATTACCTGGAAATTACACTCATTAACTGCAGAGTCCTTGATTAATGAGCGGGTGGAGTGTGCACAGGGACCTGGTCCTGATTTCTGCTGTCTTATTAGCTCTACCTTGGACACTACTGATCACCACAGAAATAAATGAGGAAATCCAAGACTAATTATGAGTGGACAAAATGTGTCCACTTAATAACTGTTTTACAGTACTTCAGAGATTACGGGAAGGCTGGCAGATGTGCAAGATGCAAACACCAAAGCCACTAAAGAGAAATAGCAACAGAACTCTATCTTCTCGCATCTCTAGTGTGCGAGACTGCAGGAAGCCTCCTAAGAAATAGTCTCCATTTCAGAACATCTCCAAAGCCATTTTGACTACTGCAATCATTTGTTCATCGTTTTAACACTGACTGCCACAGGAGGAATCTTCAGTGCTTCCCCCTGCTCCCAAAGCCAGGTGCAGGGACTGTCTCTCCCAGCAGGGTACAGACACTGAGCACTGCCCAGGGAAGCCCGCACCAGGGAGCAGGAGTCTGGCAACCAGAAAGCCAAGGAAGGACAAGAGAGAGCATCTCACCTGGTGCTCCTGGAGGGTGCTGCTGCAGGTGTGCAGGCAGCCAGGCTGGGGCTGCAGACCACACACTGGGGAAGCCACAACCATCTTCTACAGTTTGTCAGCAAACACAGTTGTATCTAAGCATCTCCTGCTACACTTATCCAGCAGCCACTGCCCCCAAGCTGTGAAACAGTAGGGACTGCCCACACACCCTCTCTTTTATTTGTGTTTACTTGTCTCTTGAAACAGCCCAAAGAAATCTTCTACACACACACACACACCAGCTAAGTACAACAAAACCAAATATTCCAGCATCAGGAGTTCAGCCAACTTGTGCCCTACGATTGATCTCCTATTTCTCCCTACACTTACCTTCTAATCCTGTTTATAATCACACAAGCCGATCTTCCCAAAGCTATCAATTCCCTCAAATTCATTTTCAAATTGCCATCCTTGAAAGAGCCTGGGCACTCGATCAACCAGTCTCAGCTTGATGTAACCCATGCCACTCCTGATGGCTCCCCTGAAATGCAAGGGTGCAGCTGGCCAGACCCCGAGCAAGGGTTACCCATCCCCAGCAGAGAACAGGGAGGAGAAGGTATTGATCTGGTCCTTTTAACATGCTAATTTGCCCAGTGGCTGCTTCAGTCATTGCTAGGCTGGACACTTCAAAAGGAAAGTGTTTTCAAAGCAGCGATGTCTTTTTCAACAGCAGAAAACACTTAAAACTGAAAACAAATGAATTCAAGCCCCAAGTTCACAGAAGCGCGGGTCGGTATTCTTCAGCTCCCCAGACAGAAATGTTTAATGTATGGAAAGACAGACTTGTTAATTAGGGCTATTAAAATGTGGCCTGGCAAAAAGCCTCTGAGGTTTAAAATAAGAAAATCCACACCTTCTAAGTGCACACTTTAATATAAAGATAGCCTGTATTAGTATCGAAAAAATTCAGCCATAGCATGTTGAAGTGTTCCGTTGATTCCTCTCCACATACACTTCACAGAAGAATAAAATGTAGTTAAAATTAAATTTCTGTAATTCAGTTTCTGTAATTCAGCATCAACACTGGAGAACATTTTGGCTTTTCTTAGCATTGATAATGGGGAAAATAAAAGCAGTTGTTCAACCCCTTCAGACTGCTGAGAACACATGGCAAAGGCCAGACAAAACCCTCAGTGTGACAGAGACAGTTTTAAAGTATTTCAGAAAGCAGCAGTGTTATTGACTCACGCCTTTGCTACCAACACAGTTTCAATCACTGCCTAAATACAATGTGAGGGAAGGATATGACGGCAGGATTTAATTAACGGTCTGTGGAAGCACTGAAATATCGTACATACACAAGTTGTGCATATAGAACAGAAATCAAGTATGTCACATCCATGTTTGCGGCTCACATCATGCTTCCGGAAAAACCCAAGGTGAGCTGTGAAAACCAGGAGTGCTCTCCAAGGTAAGAGAGACAATGTGTTGAAGCTCTGACCCACAGCGTAATACCCTGCTTTTAAAGATTAAAGAGACAAAAACCTGAATTTCCCTTCAAGTATGTCTATTTCCAAGGCTAAAGTCAGCCTTGCTGGTCAAGTAGAAGAGCTGAACCCAGATGCAGGAAGACCTTCTCCTCTGGACCCTGACCTGAGAGAGCCATGGCCCAGCAAGCCCAGTGCCAGCTACACCAGCAGCACCAGTCACATCCCTCCATGCTCACCTGCCTCGGCACAGGAGGGAATTCGGGATGCTGCTCACCTCTAACCCCTGGCTTCAGGGGACAAAAAGCTGCGAGAGAGCGCAGGCAAACAGGGAGAGCTGTCAACGTGACACTGGTCCTCGAGCAGAGAGCAGCATCAGAGCAAACTCATTCACAAAAACAATACATGATGTGATAACACCACAAAATAGGAGCAAAATGGAACTTGCTTCCTTGACACTAAATTGTCAGCTTTATGGGACTTCATGCTGAATGGTATGAAAAAAAATCCAATTTGCTTTGAAGCACATTAGTCTAACATACTAATTACTGTTTACATTGCCATTTGCCTTCTATTAAGAATTGAATAATTACCCAGCACTCCATAGTTTAAAAATACAAGCAAACAGGATTATCTGGGTAATTAAGACACTGTAGTGCAGCTTTGTAGTATGGCTGTACAAAGCATTCACATACACAAGCAGAAGCAATAGTTATTGATCGCCTTAGTTCAGATGATGTTTCAGGGAGCTCCAGCATGTAAGATGGGTCCCTCGTTAGAGAAAGGTGACTGATGGCTTTTGACCAGTGAGAAGGGGACACAGGACACTAGAGTCAGTCTTCACTGTGGTCTTATGTCAATCAAAGACATCCTGTGTGCCTCTGGGAAGGTTACCTAGTCTTCCTCCCTCCATCTTCCAGCTGCTGCAGCACAAGAGCATCCCACCTCCTCCTCCTGAGGACCCCACCTTTACCCAGGCTGCTGAAACCACAGTCTGAGCTGTGCAGCACCAGGCCCCCGCCGACTACAAGGCCTGTTTCCTAGCACACCTCATTCAGTGGATTTGTATAGATTAATACAAGCAAGATGTAAACTCACCCATCTAAGGAAAAAATAGAAAGGAGACCACCAAATGGAGGTTTTTTTCAGGCGTCCATTACTAAATGAGCCAAAGCAAATACCAAAATACCAACTGTACAGCATAGTACACCACCCCCCACCCCAAACCTTAATAGCCCATCCATACTGTACTTTAAACAGCATGACCTCTCCTTCTGGGTGACTATTAGGACAAAAGCAAAGTTTTTGCACGTTCCTTTGTTATTTTAAAGAGCCTTTCCTCCATTTAATTATACCACCAGGTTTCACACTGCGAAGTTTACTACCCCTGTGAAATTACCTTCAAGTTAAACACTAATTGGACATCCAACAAAAATGAAAACCCCCCACAACCATGTTTTTCCTTCTGGTTTCTTATAGGACATAGCACCAACACGACTGGAGTCCCAATTTCATACCACTGATTTATAAAGACGCAAAATGAAAAACAGTACTTTAAAGAAATATAGTACATTCATGCAGCATGTGTTCTAACTTATATCAATAAACCTTTCAACAAATCCATTCTGAACAAGCCTGTGTTTTGGGAGCATTTAATGAGCCTCAGCTTTATTTCAAGCCAAAGGCAATTTTAAGTAAAGTTGAAATAAAGCAAAGTTAAAAAGAAAAGAAAGCCACTAAAACCCAAAATAAAATAAAATATGAGTTCTCGTATAATCATGAGGCTTAAGAAAGCAGAACTTTTCTCACAGATTATTTTCTTTCAATAAATAAAGACAGCAGAGCATTTCTGCATGTTTACTTACCCAAGTGCTGGGAGCCCCTTTTCACCACACTATAACCATGGGCCAAGGCCATTTCTGCAGCCTGGACAGCAAAGGGAAGGGCACTAGACCAGGTCCTTGGTGCAAAGCATAGAGAATGTCCAAGTGTAATGCTTCTCATGCAGGTGTGCACACAGAGGGGATCCCACCTCCTGAAGCTGCTCATCCCCCCAGCTGAGGATGCCACCACAGAAAGGCTTTGTGATCACTGGTGAACATCTAAGGAGATGACACATAAGGGTCCGCAGCCCCACCAGCCTTCACTGTGCAGAGAAGGCCAGGGCTTTGGAGCACAGCACTTTCCCACAGGCTGGGGCAAGAGTGACACTCAGCCATAGTCAGGAGGAGACCTCAGACATGAGGAGCACACTGTGCAAATATTACACTATCTCTTAAACAAAGACTTAAAAAAAATCAAAACCAAATTCATTTGCATAAAATCCAAATCTTTGAGCCCTGCATAAACAGAAGGAGATTTTGGCTGGCGTTTTCCAAAGGAAGCTCTTATCTCCTTTGTGAAGTGGGGAAATGGGTGTGCTACTTTGCATGAGGGTGTATACAAAAGATGTAAATGAGGAATTTGCTGCATGCAAAAGGCAAAGCAGGCGACAGCTGCCAATCCCCATTCACAGAGAGAGCCTCCCTAGACTCTGTCAGGAGGAAGGAGAAGGGAACCAACATGTTTGCTTCCCAGGGAGGTGAACAGGCTCTGAATATTCATAAAATGTCCATTTAGTTATGGGAGTGTTAATTGTCTCTGATTCACAAAACTGAGTGACCTCACCTGCTCCCTGCAACATATGAAAAGGACATGGCATAATGGCATGAAACCAGATAAGATATTTATCTCACAAGTTTGGGGGGGCTTTTTAATGCAGTCTCAAAAGACCTTAGTGTACTGCTGAGCATTTCTTTAATCACTTCTCACAAGCACACTAAAGACCAAGCTCAGCGGAGCATATTATTAGACAGATAATAACCCTTACCCAGCCAAGATCTAATACCAAACTCATCGCACAGAAGATGAGTTGTCTGGAAAGTTTTGGNAACACATGCAAAACCCAGAAGATGCCCTGTAAGTCCCACAAAAGACAACACAGACCTACCATGAAATTCATACACCACAACAGTTCATCTGGGTTTGATTCTGGGGTTCGTGCTTTTTACCAGTAACACACAGAATAAGGACCAGATATTGCTCCCCCGTGTACTAGCAGAAATTTTGTCAGGAATTCAGACAGAAGCAATCCCAGCCCTTCTCCAAGCAATACATGAAGGGACAAATGCTTGACAACTGTAGCTTGACTTTTAAGGTGGCCAGGCAGGAGAAAAGCAATAGAGAGCCTGCAGTGACATTTAAATGGAGATTTTGAAATGCATCAGGTGTCACCAAAAAAATAATACCAAAAAAAAAATCAGAGGGAGCAACCCTTGGAAGATCTATTAAGCTACATGAGAATGTAACATAACCAAATCAACAGAGAAGAGAACCAACTAAATTTGGTTCAGACAGACTGTGTTTCAGTATCGCTCCCATGCCCCGCCTGGTAGCTTCCGTCTTCTCAGCTCCTTTAAAAACCTAACATGTTGAGTCTATGCATTTTTTTCCCCCGCTACCAAAAATAATCAACCTGAAAAAAATCCTTCTGGAATCTCAAATCTGTGCAGTCTTAGTCACCCTTCTGATTACTCTTTTGTGCAACCAGACTGTACATCAGTGCTATTCTGACAAAAAAAGTTACCTACAACTAAAATGGGAAAGTACACACAAATTACTTTACTTCCCCACCCCTACAAAACCCACCATCCAAAAACCTTATCACAGAAAAACATATAATTAGACTGTATCCTTCTGATGTAAACTGAACTGCTGCTTTCAATGATCACAGCCACTCTTCAAAGCCTCTGAGATAAAAAGAATCTTATCATTCAAATTATTACTTCTTAGGGATGTTCTTATCAAAGTTTGAAGGAAAATTCTAAAAGCAGCAGTGATATGAAACCAGGATTGAGCCATATTTTAAATGACACTGGATTTTCTGCCAATTGGCCAATTCACAACTCAGAAAAAGCAAGTGTAGATGAAGACAAAGCTGTTGGCTCTCATAACCTTTACAATATCACAGTAAAAATCTCAACTGTCTCACATATTTATACTAAATGGCAGGTCTAAAATTGAGATTTGTAATTTCACAGCATCAAAATCATCACAGATGGCTACAGTCTATTGCTTCTTTAATCTGCCTTTTCTCCCTTCCTGCTTTTCCCCCCCCCTCCTCCTTTGAGTTAAAAAGATATGTGTTTTATCATAAGGAGATCATGACTAAATCCAAACCACATTATATTAATGTGTAACAAAACAATTTACATAACAATGATGCGTACAAGAGAAGTTGAACGTTACTTTGTGTCTCAGCTTTGTCCTAAAGCACTAATTGCCTTCGCCTTGAGATGTGCCACTAGTTGGGATAGTCATGTTCTATCAACAATATCCCACATTTATACTCTCCTAGATGGATAGCCATTAGCACAGAACATTTGAGGGAGAATAGACAGTAAGAGAAAATTTAAAAAACAAACAGCAAATCAGGGTTTTGCATTAGGTTCACAGCTGCAAGTTCATTTGCAAGCAAAGAATCAGCATTCACCTAGTATGTCTACAGATCAGGACCAGTTTTGTAGAACCACTGCCATGACACACCTGTGAAGCTTCCCAAATAAATACAGATTAAACACTTCACTCCTTTTTTCCTTCCTGCCCCGAGTTTTTGCATATATACATACACACCCCTGTATGTTCAGTAAGACAATCATCATCAGTAAAGTCAGCTAGGAAAAAAAAAAAGCAGTCAGAGGAAGGACAGTTTTTTGTCATTATATTCAAACACCTCCATTCCACAGACAGTTTTTTAAAAATCTCATTCAAGGTCAGAAAGTCATTAACTCCTACTAAAGGAATAACTTTAGATGTGAAGTGGCTTTCCATTACGCTTCCCACACACACACATCAGAAAATTAACCATAAGGAGCTCAAGAAAAATGCGTTATTTAAAAATCTGGATGTTGAATGAACTTGAAGCAGCTTGAAGGGCAACCCAAGTGCCAGTTGGTCTGCCTCAGCACTGTGGCAGGGACCCCAGGAGAGCACACGGAGTTCCAACATCAACTGTGGATCTTCCAACAAGTGCAAAGCCCCAATTCACTGGCTTGAACTATTTCTGCCCACTGAGCTTTTGTCAAACATTTAAGATCTTAATCAATCCTAACTCTGACCCTAAGATCACAGAGGAAGATGGATGAGGAAGCAGACAACCTCTGACCTTTCCTTGTGTTTGTCCTGCCACTGTCAACCTATTGAAAAACAATTGAGGTGGAACCTGCTCACCAGCTCCAGTCCCAGACCAGCATCCTTTTACAGACTCTGTCTCTCCCCCTGCCCCCAGTCCTCTGTACCAAAACCACAGGAATCCTCCTTACTTCATCCTCCTCCTCCTCCCTTCCAAAAACCTGTCAGAGCAGAACATTTGCTAAACGATGAAGTTAAGACAGGAAAGAAAAGGGGAAACCTCATTCAATGGTGTCAAAGGCCAAACTGCTTTAACAGCCTTGCTGGAAACCAGAAAGAAGCAGCACAGTTCTGGTGAGCTTTATGAATTCATCAAGAGGAACTTCCCAGTAAACTGTTCTGGCTGGAGAACGGCAAATGTGACAAAAGGAAACCACAAATAACCATTGATGAAATGGGTTTAGTGCTTTCAAATTATGTGCTGGCTTGAATACTCTCAAAATGACTAGCATAGGCCAACTTCACTCTGCTGAGCCCAAGAGACAGAATGTTACTATTGCCTTTGTCAATACGGCATCATCTGACCTTCCTTTCAACTGGGAAACAGAAAAGAGGGTTTTCTGAGCCCAAACTTGCCCAGGTGCAGCTGAGACCTGTTAAGTAAGTGGGCACTCAACCCTATGGTCTAGTCCAACACTACAAAACCAAATTTAAAATGCATCCCAGTATAACCATTGCCCACCAGTAAACCTCAAAAGATTTTCCCTGAACAACACAGGATTTGTTAGGCAATTAGCTCATCATGTCTGGGCCACTGACACTGAAAAATGGTAGATCTGTGTCAATCAGAGTGACCCAGTGCTGACCTAATAGGCCTTTAGGAGAAAGCAGAATAATCCTGTGCAATAAACCAAGATGTAGTCTCTCTCATTCATTTTCGCCTCTCAGAAGCCAGGCTGTAAAGGTGTCAAGAAGCTTTGCCCAAAAGTTATTGAGCTATAATAGCATCTCTCCTGCCATGAAGGGCTCCTCCCCCAACACCCAGTTAGTACCACACACGATAAACAGGTTTTCAAGTTTCCATCTCATGAAATAAAAAAAAAAAAAGAAAAGAAAAAAAGGAAAAAAAAATCCACCAAAAAACCCGAGTTTAATTGTGTTACTGACCCCAGACAGGACATCCTGTCATTGTGCTGCTCATCTTTCAGTTCTCCATACAGCCCACAGCAATTCTGTTGCCACTATACTATACCTAAGCTTTTGTCATACAGCAAAAACTCTAGAAATTAAGGCTGAAGTTTACACTTAGTGCTTCTTAAAGCTTAATTTCAACATCTATTAATGAATTTCATATTGACTATAGATTACCATTGAAAAGAAATCAAGTAAGACATGCAAAAGACACCATTCTCTTAGGAGTCCAGCACAGCAGCCAGATACTTGCTTTGCTAACTTGCTCTCAGCCTCAAAATCAAAAAAAATGACCTAATGAAAAACACAAGAAGATGCGAGGCAATTGGCTCCAAAAAACCTTTTCAAAAAACATGGTTTCCAAATCTCCTAAGGAGCTGAGCACCTTCAATTCAGCACCCAGCAAAATTAAGCTCACTGACCTGTGCAAGAATCCATTTGAGTTGGATCTTAATTTATGCTTACATGAGCAAGAGTTTAGAAGTAGAGGCTAAAGATATTTTATTTATAAACTCCCTCCTCTCCTTCCTTAATCTTTTACAACTCCTTTTTCTAGAAAAGGAAGGTGTAGAGAATATAGGTATTGAGGTTTTTTTCTTTTACGAGACTCTGTCTTTTATACACACTTTAATCCCCAATTCTACAGCACACAGGATAGTGTGTGTGTGTGGGAGGGTAAGGCGGAGACTTTTAGCATTTCTAAGAGTATCCTAGCACCTCTATTATTTAACAGACAATAGAGACTCTCTGAGAAATGAAAATATTTAACAAAGGCAGCAGTGTCAAATATCAAAGGGTATTTAGTGCTAAAAATTTGCAACAAGTAAAACACCAAAGACTTCCACTTCCCAAACTGGGAAAGTAATCCAGCTAAAACTCCTGTCCCTGCCTCTCAGACTGGTTCTTAACCCACTGCATTACTGCAAGACTTTGTCACAATTTCCTGTGCTTAACGAAGTTCAGTTGAAAGATTTGTCTCTTCAAACAACAGTATCCCAACTGCACTGTTATGCAGTCATTCGCATTTCGGTGACTATCATGAGCCAAATCAAATTCTGGCACCTGCTAGAAAATGTGTTTCACCTTCTGCCTATTATGGCAGTATCATTTGTTTTACATTACATAATTCTTAGCCTTGCCACCTGGAGCTATTGGACTTTTTCATTAAACCCCTCTGTCCCATCAAATCCCATGGGGCTGCTAATTACTGGCTTTACTCCATTTACTCTCATCTCTGATTCAATTATGCATTCAACTAAGCCCTAATGAAGAGTACAATATGGCTCATCCTACCTTGGCATTCACCATTGCGTTCTTCATAGCCAGCATTGCACAGACAGTTGCCAATGGGCACCAGCCATTCACCATCTGCCCCACAGTACATTTTTGGCACATCCTTCTCTTCTGAGTTGTTGACACAGGAGCCACGAACCTCCACCAGAGAGGATGTATCAGCCCCAGTAATGGTGTCTGGAAACTGTGCCAGGTTCCGAACTGTCAACGGGCACTTCTTATAGAAGACACGAACAGAGACCAAAGCAATGCAGGCACCGACATCCTGAAAAGCCAAATAAAACCCTTTCTTGCTGAGTGGTCCCACATCCCGTATCTCTGTATTCAGCTTCATGATCCTGTCTCCAATGTCCACCTGGGTGAAGCTCTCATCAGCAGCAATGGTGTCGATCTTGGCAAATTGACTCTCTCGAATAAAACGCTCCTTATCATTGTTTGATTCATAGTAATAAAGGTTAAAAGTCTCTTTGCAAGTTCCCATGACACCCGGCAGGCTGTTGCAGTCTCTTAGCGTGAACTTGATTTCAATATATACCCTTTGAGCCCCCTCACGGGGAATCCAATCAGTTCGTAACCAATTATTCTGACTGGGCTCCATCACATTGCAGACTTGATAGGTGCGGATTGGAGTGTTCTTCTCATCCATAATGCTTACTTCCTCCCACTGCAGAAAGGAAAATGGGAAGAAAAACACATCTGTATTAAAATGGACAACAGAGTTTCACAGCAAACAATCTGCACTTTTTCCATTATGGGAAAACAAACAAACAAAGACATGAAAACAAACCACTAGACCAAGCCACAGCCAGGATTTCAACTACTTGGACATTAAAGGAAGAATCAAAATCAAAGAATGCCTTGAGGAGCAAGCATGTGTTTTAAAGGCCCTCTGAACCAATCCAAGAATGTTCCACCGACTGACTAAGTTTATTTGCACTGTAGTTAAATCCACAGGGCCCTGCTTAGATCAGGGCTACATACAGGACTTCTGACTCACAGTGCAGCACAGACCCACAGTGTTTGCTCTGCAGCAGTTCACACACGGACCCTGTTTTGTACATGGGTATATCCAACAGTGACACAGCATGACTCAGTCACACAAAAAACACGACACAGAGCAACATCCAAATTTTTGGCATCTCCACTAACGTATTTTAAAAAAATCTTAAGCCACCCCTTATTATTTCTCTAGGCTGTCAGCTACTTTTTCTGGGCTACCAATATCCCAGGCACTCAGCAAACAGTCTTTACTTCAGAGCTGGGCAGAAATAGCTGTCTACAGAGACCTGTGTCCCTGATTTGGTGGCACTTAGAGAAGGAACAACAGGTAAGGAGACAGCAGCATCAGCCACACCACCAAAACTTTGTTATCCAAACAGAGTTCCTTATTAGTGGGAAGGTGGAAATAATGGAATATGACATATATTTTTCTGGAGGAAATGTCAGAAAATAGCTCCATTCATATTATCAAAAACCCAACAAGGTTAACAGAGATAAAATGCTGCAAGACCAGGGTAGCAGCACGCTTCAAAATTGCTACACCCCTCAAATCAAGTTCAGACATCTTCAAAAGTGGCAAACTAATAGGCAACATGATTATGAAACAACAACAACACACGTAATCCAAGGAGAGTATGGAAAGAAGAGATTCAAAAATTCAGCATCAACTTAGAAAAGGAAAGCACACATACTCAATAGTTTTGAAAAAAAATTGGTTTAAGTATTATAAACAGAAGAAAGTTTATGACAGTGCTCTCCTGGTCGGAAGATAAGGGAAAGTAGAGGCATTAGGGAAAGAAATCTTACCAGAAAAGAAAAAAAACAAACAAAAAACCCACAGCACTTCAATTTATATTATTCAATTTATCCTTCCTTATAAAAAATATTAGATAATGATATGCTGACTAGGTCTGCAGGAGATAAAATGAAGCATATAAAACTATCCTTAGAAAACAGTAATAACTTTAAAGAGACTTCCCAGAAGTGCTTTTCAGAACTACTGAAGCCATGGCTTTGATAAACAGAAGCCTTCTTAGTGTTAAAGGGCTTCTTGTATAATATCCTGCATTCTTCTCACAAGGATTGCTCTTATGCAAGTGATTTTTACTTAAAAAGCTTCCAGCTTAGCTGAATCCGTTTATAGAATGACAGCAGTTAGCACCATGAGTCACTAGGAGTAGAAAGAATAATATTTTATTTGCTGCCTAGAGATAACTGCAAATTAAAATGATGGGGGGGAAATCAATACTCAGCATGTCAGTCTCTTTTCAGAGAAAAGGAAAAAAATAAATCTTAAAAAGCCATCTATCAATGTAAAGTGTAACGTGTTGTTAGTAAGAAGACAGTTGTTTAATTTACAGCTGCCACAGAGCTAGTTTACTGTTACAATATTGTCCTTATGATCCATCACTTTCCATTCTGCTTATCTTCAGATTGTCTACCCTACCTATATTGTGTGTGGTACAAGAGAAAGGAAGAAGCAGAGGGAAATAATACTTGTTGATGGGATTTCCTTTAGTGCATTTACACAATGGAGGATGCTGCTAGAGGATTCAATAAAGAGACCGCTGAGGTCAACAGACAGACACCAACTGAATTCAGCAACTTTTCACATCGGGTTCCCAACACGTCTCCTGAACAACAGGCAAATATAGAGTTGGGCTGCTTATTTCATAAACACACAAACACAAAACAAACCTAAGTGTATCTTTCTGACAGAGCTGAAAATAACTCCAGCCCCAAATTTCCAGCCACTCTAAATGACTTGTAACTAAGTACATGGTCAAAGCTGTAACTTTTTGCTTCAAGATGAAATTAACTTTTATAATTCAACTCTTCCCACAGTTTAATGGTGCAGAGTAAAACATTCTGGACACAAAACCTGCTTTTCAACTGTGAAATGCAAGAGTAAATCATTAATTACATTTATAATTCAGTTCATTAATTCCTCCAGGGCTACTATATATTTGATTACTGCTAGTCACTGCTAAATGACTATGTTTATCTACAGCCCTTCTTATCCACACAACCCTCACACCTCAGGAACACTGTGGTACAGATCTAGAAAAATACCTTTTTCAATAGATAATACAGTACACACAGTTACAGAAAAACACCAAAGGACAGAGTCTTCCCATGAAGATAAAGGAGTTCGTTTCTGCTGCTTGAAATAAATCTGCAGCATATGAAGTAAA
Source organism: Campylorhamphus procurvoides (assembly GCA_013396655.1). Classification (NCBI taxonomy): domain Eukaryota; kingdom Metazoa; phylum Chordata; class Aves; order Passeriformes; family Dendrocolaptidae; genus Campylorhamphus; species Campylorhamphus procurvoides. The sequence goes on along the minus strand of WBMV01003298.1, from coordinate 659,345 downwards.
TGCTTTCCAAGCACTGTATCTCAGAGACAGACCATGTACTCTTAAATTTTTCACTACGGGCTTAAAAATAGAACACACGTATGTAGGTTTAGTGAAACGAGTCACGTCCACAATAAGAGCACACATTTCCTTCTCAAGCTTGCATGGTGCTTTCAGAAAAAAACAAGGAGGGAAAGGGGGAATCCAACAGCCCTTAATAATATACAGCTGTGCTGTGATCATTGATTCTACTGTTGACTTATTAGAACTTGTATTTCAGTCCTGTTTAAATACACAGCATAGATATCCCTTGGAGAGGCATATGAAAGACCCTGTCTCGTTACCCGACCTTTCCAGGGTGCAGGATTAACAAGGAAGCCCGACTCTCACCGAGATAGAGCTGTACCTTTCCACACTGTCAAAAGATGAGGGCAATTGCCTGCAATCAGCAGTGAATGTGCACCGTGGGCGCTGCTAGAGGCCTGCCAATCACTTCCCCACTATTTGAAAAACCGAGTTTTGGGGACAGCACAGTGTGCTCAGACAGAGCGCAAGCCAGGACTGTAGTCAAGTTCACCCAGAACAACAATGGGGGAGCAAAACAATCCCCCATTCTCCACGTTATGGTTATTCAGAGCTTATGCATAATGCATCACCAGCCAACGCAACCTCGGATTCCTTCCGCTCACTGCTGTTTCCTTAGCTCTGCTTCTTCTAATTACGAGTGGGAACGTGCACACACACACAGAAAAAAGTAAATTTGTTGGTTTCCCTGAAGAATCCAGTGCTTTGTTGTGCACAGGTCCTGATCTTTCAGTACTTTTTCAATCACTTTGACTTACTTCTGCTTAAGGATTCTAAGCTGCTTTTGCTCATTTAATATTCAAAGGATTTGAGATTTCTTTTTTTCACGTTAATGTTTAGTGTGCATTGCTGGCATTTTTGTTAAATTGTTCATTTGAAGAAAGAAAAAGCCTTTCTAATTGCTTATTAAAAAGAAGAAAAAAAAAGTCCCATGAAGTACAGTCTCCTCCAAATCCCAGCAATTCCAGAGTCCAGCATTCTCAGGAGTTTCCCACAGCACCCTGCAGGTCGGGACACAGATGAGGGAGCAGCAAGGTGCCCATCCACTAATATAAAGCTAAACAAAAAAACAAAGCTACCTTGGCATGCAGCTCACTAAGCAAAGGGGCTCTAAGCTCCAGGAATGAAGCTTTTAACATCATCATATCACCACTGGGGAGTGCCTTCCAGCAACCGTCCCTTAAAATTTCCTTATTGAAAAGTGAACAGAAAGAAACTCCAAGGAATCTCCACCAAGCACTGGGTGCTGCAGTTTATCTGTTCAGAGACCAAAACACATGATGTTTACACCCTGAAATAGGGCAACTGTCCCATCACACCAAAGGTCTATCATGTATATCGACCCCTACTCCTTCATCCAGAAATAGAATGGCAATTGCCCTGAACATCTCCCAGCCGAGACACTCCACAGATAAAATAATAGCAGTCAAGAACGCCAATTCAGTCGGCAGATCATATTTCTTGTTGGTATTTCAGTCTTAAACAGGCATCTAAGCCCATGCCTCAACCAATCTCCTAATTCTGAAACCTTTTTTCTGCCCTTTTGGTTTCCACTTCTTCCATGACAGAACTATCCAAAGGGAGTATAGAGTTTCTCCAACAAAGAGTAATTCACTTGGTAAGCCAGGAAAGAAATCTGACCTCCTCACCACAATCAACAATAATCGAGCCATTAGGACTCTCTGAAAGTTACTAATCACCCCCTTTACCCTTTTGATCAGATAGCGGTTTAAAACTTACCCCTCCTTCCAGGGGACTTGCTATCCACCCCAGCTCTCCCTGAACTGATCTGGAATCCAGCAAGGTAACTGCAGAAAGGTACAAACAAAACAGATTAAATTCGAGCTTCCAAAAAGCAATATTAAAATAAATCGTTTACCTGAACGTTTCCATATGTGCGGAGCACGGACGCATCCACCTTCCACTCGAAATGAAATGTTAGTTCCGACCGCGCCAATATCCTAAAACACTTGGAAACTCTCAGGGGCAGCTCTGAGGAACCTCACGGTGGTTCCCCGGCGCACCGGGGCGGCTGCAGGCACACCGGGGCGGCGGAGCCCGGCACCCTGCGGGGCACACCCGGGCGGCTCCGGGAGCGCTCCGGCAGCTCCGGGCACCGCATCCTCCGCCGCCTGAGACGGCACCGCGGCGATGGCCGGGAAATCGGCACTTTGCGGGACCCCCGGCAGGCAGCAGAACACCGACAGACCTGCCGAGGGGAGGTTCGCGACGGGGCGGGCACCCCACGCCGCGCACCGCGGGACAGCGGCGGGATCGCCGCGCGGAGCCGCCCGGGACGGTCCCGCAGAGCGGGCTGCGCCTCCTGCTCCTCCCCGGGGAACGGCGCGGAGCGCCCGGGAGAACCGGTTTAATGAGCCGCGCTGCCGGCTTGTCTCCCGGGAGCGCTGCACGGCCGGGGCAGC